>PVLD010001766.1:0-188554 GCA_004027595.1 Dinomys branickii | reverse complement strand
CTGACTAAATTTGCATGTCTGTATATGGGTCCATACATCTACAATTCGAAGATATCAATGGATAAAGCAACAACTACTGTTGAGACCATATCACCTTGTCTATAGATTAGTTGTGATTGTACTATTTTCTATGATAAGGGGTATCTGTTTGTCAATATGTTTTTGTACTTTTATGTTTCTAAAATAAAAAAAAAAAAGAGGATCAATATGGTGTCATAAAAATTATAAATAATTATTCTGCATCGAATGAGATGAGCATGCCTATATCTTGTAATCTAAACAACTACTGTGAAGATAACAATATGCAATATAATAACCATTGTTAATTTCAAAAAAATTATAAAGAACCATAGACTAATGAGGTGGCTCAGTGGTAGATTGCTTGCCTAGTATGCATGAGGCTCTGAGTTCAATCTCCAGTATCTCAGAAACAAACAAACCCACCGGGTGCCGAGACTAAGGTGCTCACATAGCTTTGGGAAAGACCTCCGAAAGCCTGACATTCAAAATAAGGCAAAAGGTTGCCTTAGAGTGCTGTGCAAAGTGAGATGGGAGAGGTACCATTCACTACACAGAGCAACACACGTGGGTGCCTAGAGAGAAATTAGAAGCAATCAGTAGTGGCCACCCTGCAACTAATATCCAGGTTTTCTAGGTCTGTTATTCTTTCCATTAACTTGTGTTCCTACTTTCAGAAATCTTAGACCCTTCAAATTCACCAACAAAGTAGATTTTAATCACAAGCTTTGCAAAGGTTTAATATGGAATTGAATTTAAGGAACATGAAATTTCAACTCAATTCTCCCCCAGAACCATGATCCTCTACAATTCCACAGCACCTTATCCATCATGACTGTCTGTGATTGCTTCTGACTCCAGCCTATAAGCTTCTTGAAAGATTAATTGTACCTCCAGAGTATTTCTGGTAAATATTAGGCACAGTTTCTGATCTTTAGTAGATACTTAAACAGATGCTAAAGTTGGGTGTGGTAGTGTATTCCTGTAACCCCAGGAGCCTGAGGCAAGGGCAGGCTAGAGCCCACTCTGGGCCACTTAGTGACTTAGCAAGATTGTATCTCAAAATAAAAAATAAATGAAAAGCTGCTGGGAATGTAGCTCAGTGTGAGGCCCTTGGTTCAATCTCCAGTATCACCAAAAGAAGAAGAAAAGGGGAGAGCTGCAGAAAGAGGAGCAGAAGAAAAGTAAAAATGACAGAGAGTGAAGAAAGAAAGGAGGTTAAGAAAGAAAGAATCAAACAGAAAAATAATTGAAGGAAGAAGGAGCAAAGAAATGGGATATGGAGAGAATAAACACTTAGGATGAACTCAAGTACCTGAAGTTGCAGAAAATGAGACACTTGTGCTCAAATAAAAACAGCAGATGGGGGCAGATGCCTCAATAGGCACTTGAGGTTGGTAAAGAGAAAAAACAGGA
Organism: Dinomys branickii; assembly: GCA_004027595.1. Taxonomy (NCBI): domain Eukaryota; kingdom Metazoa; phylum Chordata; class Mammalia; order Rodentia; family Dinomyidae; genus Dinomys; species Dinomys branickii. The sequence continues at coordinate 187,120 of PVLD010001766.1, read as the reverse complement.
GCAGCTCCTCCAGTAACGATTTTGGGTTCAAGGAAACACTGAGCATTCTTTCTCGTAGGCACTTTTGCTGTAACACTTCCACCAGTGAACTCTGATCCAGTAAGGAAGCACAAATGTCAGGCATCTGTGAACTATATTTGCTGTCAGGGTGTTAACTTCCTCTTGATAACAATCCTCTCTCACTGGGTGAAATGTGCATTCCTGCATTTATCATGTAACATGCCAAGATTCTCTACATTCACAGACTATTTTTGCAGCTGCAAGATTCTTGATGGTGAATCTATTCTCTGAAGCCAGTATCATTCTTTGTAACTGTCATTACATTAAAAATTTTATTCAGTGGAGGTTAGTAGACCTGTGACAAGTTTATGCTGGCCTTATAAATCATATCACATAGTTGTTGACCTCTGGGGTCTGACATGCTGGAATTCTATTTCTACTATTCACTAGCTTACGATCTTGGGCAAGCACTTTAGTTTCTAGGACATTTGGCTTTCTCATCTGTGAAGCTGGAAAACTGTATTTTATAGTTATTGTTTAAATTAGTGATATTGAATTTTAAATATTTTGTATACTTCACTTTATGTATGACAACTAGTAATATTACTACAATTATAATAATATAGTCCCAGAAGGCAAGTAACATACTTGGGAATGTGAGTTCTTAGCTGAGGAGAATTGGAACATCTTTGCTAATGTAGAACAGCCTTCTTCAAGTAAATCTTGGGGTTTGCAACTTGTAAAAGACAGAGCATTTTGTCAGCAATTATTCTGGAGTAAAAGTGTATTCTAGAGACTAATTTCAGATGGAGGAATTCATGAAATTCAAGATGCATTTTCTTGATATTCATGATTCAGAAAAAGAATGTTTTGCCTCAGGAAACAAGAACATGTCAAAACTCTCTTCCTGTCATGGTGGAAAGTTTTCTACCCCAAGTGGGAATATTTCTAATGTTTAAAAGCTTTAATAATGTTTGATGCAGAAATTTAAACTATATAGATATAGAAGACAAAATAATTGTTCCTCTTGTCGGTGATCTTAACTTTTAATAATTCCATAAATATCTTTCAGCCTTTTCTTATACATATGAAAACCTACATATAGAATATAAAATTAATTTATTGAAGCTATCAGGTAATATGTCAAAACTATGTATGTAATGTTCTTCAATATCTTTCATGTTTACTTAGTAATATACCATGGTCATCTTGTTATATTTGTGAATATAAATATATTTCACTTTTCTGAAATTGCTGCCAACTATTCTGTTCATATATTTCTGCATAATCAATGCCTATGGGTAGCATCTACATGCTAATTGTATACATTTAAATATTGTACATTACTAAAATGCCTCCCAAAGTATTTATGTTCTTGAATGAGATAACCTATTTTCTTAGTGAAATTGACTTGAAATTAGACTTGTTCTCACTGCTACCTATCACTTGAAATGGTCAACACAGGCAGAAAATAAGTGCTGATAAACACAAACTTGAGTCTAGAACAAGAGCTGAAACTCTACTGAGAACCCAGTTCATAAGAGTAGTCACTCAACACATATTTGGTGCCAGATTAAGAACCTGACTTTTGAGCCAAAATCATGAAAAATCTGGCTTTGGAAAGGTAAAATAACTGAAGGGGGAAATAAGTAACATTATGTACATATACTAGTATTAGTATTCATGATTCTCTGCAAAAAAGAAAAAAATGAGCGTAGAGTGTGCGGCAACTCCTTCTGAGAAGATTTATGGCAAATAAGTAGATCTCTTCAAATCCAGTCAGAGAGAGGTGGAGTACAGGCCTTCAGTTGTGTATCTTCACCTGCTTTTCAAATACTGAGGCATGAAATTGCAGGACCTATGCCTGAGTCATAACTACTCTCTCAAGACCAGGTAAGATTGTATGAAGCATGGATTTTCCCCCCTTCTGCCTTCTAAGTGATTGAGAACTTGCAGAAATAGATCTCAAGGGAGACAACTTCCTTCATTAGTAAATATAATAAGCAAGTTTGAAATATTATATTTTTCTGAGATAAAAAGACTCATTCTGATTCTCTTAGAATGCTTATTCTCATTAGCATAAATATTAGAGAGTGTTTTATGTGTACTAAATAATGTGTTGTATTAATGGGTCTATCCATCAGGGAACCAGGCAGCTTAATTAAATTAAATGTAAGTCTGCAATATGTGGTTGTTCAAAGCTGCATTTAAATATCATAGATGTTCCTTTAAATGGAAATAGACATAGAGAAAAACTTAGCATAAAATCTGAGTTAGTAATCGGGAAATGTGGATTGTATTTCTTAACATCATGATTTCCACGCCAGAGTGTACCACTGGGACCTTCTGCCCATTGCATAACCCTCCCACGGCAAGCATGCTGTAAAGCTGCTTTCTGATCGTTAGCGGTGTGTAGAGCAAGCAATGCCACCAGCAGAACTTGTTTTGCCTACAAAAACACATCAGTAATTTGTCAGAAGCGTGTTGGTGAATACAAATGTCTCTGAGTGTCTCTATTGAAAATTGCTTTTATGTGCTGAGAAGCTCCAATACAAAAATCTGAAGTGCAAAACATTCCAAACTCTAAGACTTTTTGGGTGCTAGCGTGACACCACAAGTGGAAAATTCCACCCTTGATCTCATGTGACTAGTCACAGTCACAATATGGGCACACTGAAAATATTGTATAAAATTACCTCTAGGCTATGCCTAGGGGGCGTGCATGAAATATAAATGAATTTCATGTTTTGATTTGAACTCCCAGCCCCAAGGTATATCATTATGTATATTTTGCAAATATCACAAAAATCTAAAAAAATTTACATCTGAAATACTTCTGGTTCCAAGCCTTTTGGATTAGAGAAACTCAACCTCTACTGTTAAATATTGATAATTAAAACTTCCAGGTAACTATGTTACCTAATACAAAGTTAACCTCACAATTACTTCTGAATACATTAACTGCTATGTATAGGTGTTAACATTTGTGCATTATTTTGACATGAATTTATTTTTAAAAAGATTTGCTTTCTCTCCTTTTCTGGGGCAATCATTTAAAATTTCAATAAAAGCTTTAGAGTTGTTCTAATTTCATTTGCACACTGGAGCCTGTGTTTTTCAGTCATTGAAATTAACTGTATTTTTAATATTTGTGTTGTTATGCAAGGTATACACCTGAATAGACTTATATTCCTTAGAATGTTCTTGTTTGTTTCTTAAATCCTCATATAAAATTCTAAATGAGAGCAAACATCTAACGTGATTTTCCTTTCTTCTGCTTGATTTGCTACAGTGTGTCTGAGTTTCATAAAACGTGCTTTTTTTTCTCCTGTGCAGGCTTAGGGAAAGGAAGGAATCAGCACCCTTTCACCAATATTTGCAGGCAAAAGCAGGCGCTGAAGCTTTGCCAGTGAGCCCGGAGTGGAATTTCCCTCATCTCCGTTCTCCTGGGTTTCTGATTGCTGATTGTCCTACAGTTTGGAAGCAATTGTCCCAGCTCCTGCTCTTTCCCCTAGTTGTCTTGCTAAGCTATGCAAATGTATTGTTTGCTTCTCACAAATCAGACCCAGGGATATTGTGCTTGTTTCTTTCTAGATGGCTTTTCGCCCTTGTCCTTTGACATACTTCTGAGTTCCTCTGAACTGCAAAAAACGTGAACTATTTTAAATCAATTCAGTGAGATACTCTCAGTTCCCATTTCTATTTTTTTATGCAACTCTCAAATATAACATCTATTGCAGAATAGTGGTACAGAGGGCAACACAGCAATTTCATAGCTGCAAAAATACCGGAACATAAAATTTTAGTGAGAAATTTTGTTTCAGTAGTGGAAATTGAACTCAGGGTCTTCATTACTGAGTATTTCCCATTTCTTTTTTGTGTTATTTATTTTGAGAAAGTCTTGCTAAGTTGACAAGTTGGCCACCTTGAGCTTGAATTTGCAATCCTGGGATTGCAGGCTGGGATTACAGGCATGTACCACCAGGCCTGGCAATGAGCAGATTTTTTAAAAAGTACCCTATCTATTTTAATTGTTGTATATTTATTTACCAAATAGCATAATTTAGGAATGTAAACGCAAAACATATAAATCATATATAGAAAGGCATATCATAACATATAGGCTCTACTTTTGATATTTTAAATTTAAAAAAAAATGTCCTTTTTCCTTCATGGAGTACAAGATATATTGTTGTTAATAAATTTACTCCTCTTCATGGTTCTTCCGGATTCCTCCAGTTACTACAATTTTACAGTGGCACCCAGAATATAATTAGATAAATCACAGATTATAGCGGTTCCATTGACTTCTAATGATTTTTTTATTTTACTGATGATGAAATAGAGCCTCCATGTGATACACCTTATCCAAGTCACCTAGATACCAACTCAGTCAGCACCACAAAGATACCAGTCTAACCAGAGTCTATTTCATTTTATATGCATGCTCTCTTATAATGAAGTTTTACTTTCCCAATGTTATTCTGTTTTTTCTGAGTCATGGTCCAGGTATACATTGGTACCATCAGTCCTCCATATCTCCATGAGATTTGCACCCATAGATTCAACCAACTACAAATTTTAAATATTTAGAAAAAAAATCTTGTGCCTTTGTTGAATATGAACAATTTTTAATGTCATTACTCTATGAACAAAATGGTATGATATTTACATTGTATTGTGTGTTATAAGTAACCTAGAGATGATTTAAGTATATGGGAAGATGTGTATGGCTTATATGTAAATTCCACAGTATTTTGTATAAGATACTTGAGCATCCACAGATTTGGTATCTGCAGAGGATATTGTGTCTTAGAACCAGCACTACCCCAGACACTGAAGAATGACTGTAGTTTTAAATTTCACCATCTGCATTGGAAACATAAAGAATTCAGTGGAATAGACTGGAAGATGCAGCCACAGCCACACTCAGCCATCTTATCTTTGACGAAGGTCAAGTAAGTTCACTGGAAGAAAGATAGCCCTTTAATCAATGGTGCTAGAAAAACTGGCTTGCCACATGCCAGAGACTGAAAATAGACCCATGTCTATCACCATGCACCAAACTCAAGTCAAAATGGATTGCAGATCTAAGTATTAAAACAGAAACGCTAAATCTACTGGAAGAAAAAGCAGGAAAAAAATCTTGAAGACATAGGCGTAGGCAGAGTTCATGAACAAAAACCAAACTGCACAGGAAATACTTCAAAGTATCAACAACTGAGATCTCATCTTACTGAAAAGTTTTTGCACATCTAAATAAATCACTGGAAGAGTAAAAAGAAAACCCACAAATTGGGAAAAAATTCTGACTGTCCCTTAGACAAACGACTTCTATTAGAACATATAAAGAATTAAAAACATCAGCTCCCCAAAATTCAAAGACCTAATCCAAAAATGGGCATCTGAGATGAACACACACTTCGCAGATAAAGAAATGCGAATGGCAGATAAATGCATGAGAAGATGTTCAACATCACTAGTCTTTCAAGAAATGCAAATTAAAACAACACTGAGATTCCATCTCATCCCAGTAAGAATGGCTATTATTAAGAAATCAACCAATATCAAACGCTGGAAAGGCTGTGGAGAACAAAGAACCCTTCTCCACTGCTGGTGGGAATGCAGACTGGTGAAACCAGTGTGGAAATCAGTCTGGAGATTCCTTAGTAAACTAGGACCAGGGGTCCCATTCAACCCAGCCATTCTCCTTCTAGATATTTTCCTGGAAGAACTGAAAACATGAAATATTACTCAGTTATAAAGAAAGATAAACTCAAGGTTTTTATAGGTAAATGGACACAACTAGAGATCATACTCATAAATGAAATAAGTCAGACCCACACATGTAAACACTGTATTGTCTCACTAGTGTAAGAGCCTGAGAGAGTGAATAAAATCTAAGAGGTACAATAGATACTGTGAAATGAAAGGAAACTGTTCAAAAGGAAAGAACAACTGAGATGAAGGAAAAGAGAAAAGAAAGAAGGGGAAAATATGTATATATGTATATAAAGGATCACTAACATAGCTGTACTACAGACTTTTACTGCTCTATTGAAAGGAACAGTTCATGTTTGACTGATCAATCTTATATGTCTATATTTGTTCACTTGAGTAAACAATTTGAAGATATCAACACATAATACAACAACCATTGTTAATTTCCTATCACCTTGTCTGAAATTCTGTGTTGCTCGTATTGTTTTTGTGTTATTTTCTAATTATATGTGTGTTTGTTAACATATTTTCATTTTTTTGTCTTTAGAATTGAAAAAAAGAGAATGTGATGGCGAGGTGGGATAGCAAAATTAAAGACAGGTAGAAAGGAGACAAGAGTATTGTAAAAAAAAAAAAAAAAAAAAAAGAATTACCTTAGATTTTCTTTATTTTTGTCTCATGAACCAGACATTTTCCTCTACCCCATCCTCCCCAGCAGTCAAGAGAGTAAAGTACAAATAACACTGCATTCCTAAAAGGACTATTGATGTTACCAGCATCACACCCTAGGAATTCAGGGCTGTGGTCCTTCCATTTGGCTCTCCTGCCTAGTGTCTGCACAAACTAGATGGAGCGTGACAGATGCTGATGGACTCAAATAAGCTCGACCAGATGATATCTCTGACCAAAGCTGAGGTGCCAGATGTGGTACCTTTACCTGAGCAGATGAGCATGTTCAGAGATCTGGGTGTGCAGGCTGTCAGGTAGGGCTCACAGGCAGGCAGGGGGACCCTGGTTTCAAGACACCTCTTGGGACTTGACCGGGAAGCAGATTAACCAAATGAAGACCAGCCATTCACTGGACCTAGCTCACAGAATAAACATGAGGAAATTAGAAGTGAAAAGAAAGCCCAACTGTGAGAACTAGGACAATAATCCTGCGGGGCCCTCACTGCAGGGGCAGAGGGCAAGAGGAGGCTGTCCTCAAGGGAGGACCCAGAGCTACTGCTTCTTCAGGACAGGACTTGTTCTAGGGGTGGAGGCAAGGCTGGGCTTCAAGGTGAATGGAACGACCTCACCCAGTGGGTGAGGGAAACTACTGAGTGATCAAGCCATTGCCAGGTCCCAATAACCACACATGGTCCTACCCTCTCTCCCTTGACTTCACTTTTAGAATCACTTTCTCTGCATATCATTTCTCATATGCACTTTGTTTCTATATTGTCTAGGTTTCCTGTTGAAGCTCACTATTGAAGAAGTAGTTTTCAGAGAAAACAAAAAGTCACTTCTAGCACCTCCCTTTTGCTCTCCCTGCAAGCAAAAATACTTCCCAGGAATCCTTGCTGACCATTCCATAAGCAGAAACAGCCAATTAAAACAACTTTTAATTGGTGACTTTTATGAAAACTTGGCATCAATTTTTCATTCATACATTAATTAATTTGTTAATAAATAATAAGTATTTAGTAAATGCCTAATATCTAATATTACCTAATACCTAAGTGCAAAATACCTAATTTCAAGAGAGACCTTCTCGAACATTAAATTGCTGTTTTCTTTAAATAGTACCTATTTCTGAAAGTTTTAAGATAAAGGATATTATTCATATAAAGCATAAAGCACAGGACCTTGCAATAATTAATTGATGTAGATTAGCTACTACTGTGATTTTTATTATTAGTAATATCATTATTAAAGCATGGTTGCATGGTATTGTGAAGAATAGAGTTTAAAGTATATGTAGCATAGAGTAATAAGTGCTCTCATACAGGTATGCATAGGATTCAGAGGGGATAATAAACCTACTTGGGGAAATTAAAGATGTCTTTACAGGATGAATCAAGCTTTAGCTTAAGGTTGAAAGTTGAAGAGTCCACCAAATGGTCATGGAAAGGACTTTGTAAGCAGAAATATTTCTTCATGCTGTCGTGTACATAAGCTGGTCATTTATGAGTCAGCACAGTAGACAAAGCTGGAAATGCACAAAGGGCTGTATGACACACAGCCTCACATCCTTTGGAGAGTTGCCTGGGACAATTATTGTGTATACTTGAAATACTGTAAGTCAAAGTAAAAATTATCTTTTATATGAATAATTCTAGCAAAAATACAGAAGTTGGAGCTAAAATCAAATTGGGGAAATTGACACAGGCAAACCAAGGAGACACCAAAAACAAGAAGGCCAGTTGAAAGAGGTCTAATTAAGAGGGAGGTCATAAGGGTTTGTGTAGTTCTGGCCGTCAAGCAGCAAGACACAGCAGGAAGCTAGCCCTGTCCCTGAAGTCGCTCCATTGTCTAGATGCAGGCAGCTGCACTGTTCACAGGAAACGGACAGGTGGCCGCTGAGTCTCACAGGTGAATACATTTTCTCATCGTCTTCCCCACCTTTTTGCTAAATCATGAACAGAGCAAAGAGGTACATGCACCATCTGTTTCAGAAGCATCTTTGGGACTGGAGGAAAGTGTCTCCTCCTTGGAGTTAAACTCGAAACCTGTGGAGGTGTACACAAACTTGGGAGATATCTCTGGGGGAGGAAGACTTCAACAACCCGCAAGAGACTCTTAGACAAGTGGTTCTTACGGTGAGCTAGTCATCCAGCCAGCTTGGGACAGTTCTTAAATATATCCCTGGAGGCTCCATCCCTCTAAAGCCATGATTACCTAGGGTTGAGCAGAGAGTCCTGACACAGCAAGAGCATCCCTGGAGTTAGATACTTAGTTAGACAGGAACCATTGCCCAAGATTGTCTTCCAAGTAATTGTCCTGCTGCTGATTGTATAAATGAAACAATTAATCCTTGGAACTGTCCTCATATAATTACCATGGAATGCCTGAGTTGCAATTTGGAAAGATTTTGAAAAACAAAGAGCCTGAGATGAAAAGATCCCTCTAGTAATGTATTTCTCTTAAGACATGGTCTCAAGATGGAATGGCTACAGATGACCACAGCACTTATTAATTTGTTCATTATAAGGTGCATATTATGCAGAAAACCACTTGACACAGGACAAAGAATTCCCTTTGATCTAACAAATTGCATCAAAGCCCCTTTTTAGTTCCTCCCTTATTTGCTCAAAATCTAGGGGAACTCCCTCTGACCATGAAATGCCTGTGTTTCCAGTTCAGAAAGCAAGAGTCATCATTTCTCCACTTACTTACTTTCCAGCGAGTATGAAGTTTACTGAATCTGAACTAATCCAAGAGTGGACCTGCTTGGGTGATGGGAGCTAGGGCAAAGGAAAGCTTTCAGATGAAGCTCCTTAAACAGATGGAACTTTAATTCCATGGCTCTACATCAGCATCATTTGGAAAACTTAAACCAGCAACAAGAATGAAACAGATTCCTGGGTCTTGTGAGCCATATGAGAATCAAATGACTATCGAGGAGCAATGGTACACGCCCGTAATCCCCGTTATTCAGGAGGCTACGGCAGGAACATCACAAGTTCAAGGCCAGCCTCGGCAGGTCAGCAAGACCCTGTCTCAAGATAAAATTCAAAGGGCTGGGGATATAGCTCAGACTAGAAAGCTTGCCTAGCATGTGTGAGGACCCAAGGTCAACCCCAGTACTAGAAAATAAAACCTAATGATAACAGAATACATAGTTTATACGACAAAGTGAGATTAAGAGGTTGAAATCGAAAACCCTACGAAAACAAACATTACACTCCTAGGCATCACTGAAAACTGATGTGACTCCACTGCTCATTCTTCCCTGGTTTAGTGAGCTGTGCTTCTTAGACAAAGGTTGTGCCTATTAGGTGTTGCTGGCTTTTAACATGTGAAAATAAAAGAAAAAGTATTAGAAAAATTTTCAAGGAAGTAATGGTAATAGCTCAGACCTTCTGTTTGAACGCAGCACAGTGAAACAAATGGGCAGGTTTCTAGCAAGAGACTTTTAAGAATTTGTAAGTATGAAAACTGGACTTCTTCCTGCAGTAAATTCCTTGTAATTACTATAATTCCTATTGTTTAAACATCCAAAGACTGTGAAGAACATGAGAATATGAGTGAACTGCGCTTTCTATCTCCAAGAAGAACAAGGAAAGCACAGACTTGTGTGTGTGTGCGTGTGCGTGTGTGTTGAGTGTCTCCTCTGTGACTAGGTCATCATTTGCCATTTGCTTTTCCCTTTTATCTCCCACTCTCACATGGCTAATAACAGTCTTGCTTTTCTGGAATACTAATCACACTCTGACAGGCGCTGTTTGCAGACGTGTTTTAAATACATTCTCCTTTCTGGGTTTGATTCAAACTTTCTATGTAACTACCATTCTCTCTGCTTGGGAGCGCTCTGGACAAATACACATTCTCCCCGCCCAATATTAGGAAATTTGCTCTCCTCAGGTAAGCTATGAAATGCAAAACTTTAAAAAGACACTTAATTTTCTTCCAGAAGTGTCTCATCCCAAGTAAGGTATACCAATAACTCTGTGTTTCCTTTCCTAGGTTTTTACTCAGGCCTCTCTTAAACTTTTTGAAAAAGCGGTACTTCCCAAGAATACACCTAAGGCTACAAAAGAAAAAGGAAAACATCCCTTCCACTGCTTTTCCCATTAATGATCCTAGCTCTTAACCTTGGAGGAAGAAACAGGCAGGATATTGCTTTTTGAGGGTGGTGTTTTACTCTGATCGGTGTCAGAGACCCAAATATGATTATTGGCAATGGTGGGGAAAAGGGTACACACTTCATGTGTGGGATTTTCCCCTTGACAGCAGGGCTGATGGTCCTGTTTCCCTATGACTGATACAGTGGCCTACTTGTAGTAGGTACTTAATAGCTATTAAATAAAGTGTTAAACTGAATCCTTATAATTTTTTAAAAATCTTGAGTGGGTCTTTATAGTTTTAGGGAACTTATACATTATATTCTTTGGTCCTTTCCATCACAGTCATGTAATACAATTGGTGAAGGTCTTATTAGTCTCCTTATTTAATCCAAAGTGTGGGGTTATCAAAGCATCAACAGCCAGTGAATTGCAAAGGCAGTGCTTAAATCCAGGGTTTTGACTCAGTTTTCTGTTCTCTCTAGCACTCCTAGGTCTTCCTAGGGCCATTATCACCAGTGCTGTGTCTGGGCAGCATAGACTCAGTTAAGAATAGAGATTTTCAAATTCTGTGAGCACAGAAAGTTTGCTGGCTATGAAAGTTTTAAAAACTAGGAAAAAATGGATAAAGAATACTAGTGAGGACATAAACCAGACATTTGTTCATTTATCTGGAGTTGAAGAAAACTTGATAGGGTTATTTTTAATGGCACAGGTTATTCCTTGATGATCTGCTACATTACATCTTCATCTACCAACTGAAGTGCCCACTGTTGAGAACCATCTGAAAGTCCTGCACAAAATAGAAATCTCATACTGCATCCTCATCTACTGAGTCAGACTTCCTAGGGTTTGAGCCCAGAAACTTACATGTTTAAATGTCATAGTAAAGTTTGAAAAATCACTGGAGTAAGGATTTAGTGACCTCACTTAACCTCTCCGAGTATGTTGACCTCCAGTTTTTTTATCAGCAAAACTAGCTAATAAGACCTTTCCTCCCTAGTCAGGAGGTTAGGTCTCATTATCTCTTCCTGTACCTCATGGTTCTAGAATCTACCATTCAACTATTTTTTTCATCAATCATTACTGATGTTTCATTGCTGCAACTTGCAATTACATTCCACTAAATTCCCTTCTAAAACCCTGGCTCTCACTTCAAATCCATTCCCTTGGTGACATTGTCTCCAATGTCCCCTCTCAGAATTTACCCACTCTATTCTTTGAACTCTTGAAGCACTTGAAGTCCTGGTATGGATATGCCCTGAGATAGCTACTACTTTATGGAAACAGTCTTCATTATGTTCTTGTGTGATTCCTGCCTTGAGAGCAGTGACTGCTTTTACTAATGACCATGATGTTGACTGATATCACATTATCATTTCAAAATAGTTTTCTGATCATTTTAATGTGCATTTTAAATCATCATGAAATAGACCCTTTGAAAATTTCACTATGCACTGACATTAAGTTTAGTTGCTTTTTCTTTCCCTTTCTTTTCTCTTTTTTTATTTTTCTGGTACTGGGGATTGATCTCTGGGCCTCACATGTTAGGCAAATGCTCTACCACTGAGATAGATCCCCAACCCTTTTTATTTTCTGTCGAGACAAGGTCTCACGAAGTTACCCAGGTTGACTTTGAACGAGCAATCCTCTCACCTCAGCTTCCCAAGGGTCTGGGATAGTAGGCATGCGCCACCATGGCTGGTAAAGTTTAGTTTCTATTAGATTTGAACTCACAGGAATTTTACTTTCATTAGCTACAGTTAATTCTCCAGTTTCTATGTATCCAGACTCTTTAATTCAGAAAGAATATCAATTATTTCTTAACCACAAGAAGATTTTAATTAATAAATTACAAAAGAGTCACAGATTTGAAACAACCAGACTGTGGTTTAGGGTAGGAATATGTAGCTTGAAATATAAGATGTAGTGTGCGAAGAGGAAGGCAAACAAGTCAGAACTTCCCAAGGTACCCTGAGGACAGAGATAAATACAGTCTACTAGAGTTGTGATTTTGAAGCAGGCAGCATCAAACCTTCCCCCAGAACAACCTCTTTTGTTTTATTACTTAATTTTTCAAAACTGCTGATTGAGTCTAGGAGCTTTGCACTGAGCTATGTTCAGAGCATTTCTTGTTGTAAATTTTGAGACAGGGTCTCACTAAGACCCTAGCGGCCAGGCTGGAACTGAACTTGCAATCCACCTGCCTCAGTCTCCCAGAGTTCTGGTATTATAGGTATGTACCGACATGCCTGGCAATGCCTCTGTTTTAAAAAGGGCTTTTTAGTGGTCCATGATTACCTTTACTTTGCTCTTGTCTATTACGGCTCAAATGGCTGAATATTAATGAAATTTGCAAGTACAAATTCTTAGATCCCATAACTGCCTTACCTGATATGTTGGAGTGTTCTGGAGTGTTCTCTGTGGAAAACAGGAAAGGGTGGGTGCTATGGGACAAACCAGAGAGCCAAGAAAACACATGGGAAATGTTCTGTGGGCTACAACTGAGCAAATACCTAGAAAACAATCAGGTTGCAGCTGACAGCACTGTGCTAGGGAATTTACTAAAATTCACCATCCATCCTAAAAGCTTTGGGACCAAAAGTTTAGTGATGGATGAATTCATCAAATGGCAAATATAGTGAAAGTTAATGAGTCATTAAAGGATGGCATTATCCTTTGTGGGACCTGGCATGTCTTGTATTCTTAGGTTCTTCTCGCCATAATAATATCAAAATCAAAAGCAATTTTTGATATAACAAGAAATGCCTAAAATATGCTTACTGCTTTAGGCAATTTAAGTTTTCCAGGAGCCTTAAAATTTTATGTTGTTCTGGAGTGAGGAAAAAAATCAATAGGTTTTTTGACCCTAAAAGGTCACTTTTTTCCTTTGATTTTTTAAAAAACTAAGATTTTCATGGGTCCTTCAAAGTATTGCAAGCTATGTGGACTATGCCACTGTGCGTAATGTATAAGTTAGGCCTGTATCTGCGAAATAGAGTCTGTAACTGTTTTGAAGTTACATTCTGAACCCTGACTTGTCATGTTTTACCTAGTAACAAAATTCCCTCATGGTGCATAGTTAGTGGTGCAGCTCAAATCAAGAGAAATCTGAGATAATGTCTTGTCTATGAACCTTCTCTTATAGAGCTAGTTCTTCTAACTGGTAGAAAGTCTCAGATCATTTGCTAACTTCTGTGTGTGTGTATGTGTGTGTGTGTAGTACTGGAGTGAACCCAGGGCTTCTTGTATGCTGGGGAAGTGCTCTACCACTAAGCTATATGCCAAGAGCCCGTTTGCTAATTTTTAAGTAGTAACCTAAACTAGGAAAGCGTATTTACAGCTCTAGAGCTTTTCCTGTGCTCTCTGATTCAAGTATTTTCTATTATGTGCTTGTGCCATTTGACCAGCAGTTGTATTTCTCACAGATTTTAGGGACCTACTGACCATTTTGAGGACTGGGATTAATTAATGACTTTAGAGACTAAACTAAAAACTGGTGATGATGATGATGATGATGATGATGAAGACCATGATAACTACAATAATCATATTCCTTATGCATATTGAATTTCTTTCTTAAATGAACAGATATGTGAGTTTTAGTTCAGCCCACCTCCAAAGTCAGTATATCTAATTGGCTCAGCTTGTCATTGAACAGTGTTATTTGTGTTCCTCAAAGGGAAATAATAGCAATTCAATAAAAATATTTGTAAAATTTTTGAAATTTTTTATGTTAAGAATAATAAATGGATGCAACTCGAGACCATATATATAAGTGAAATAAATAAGACCCATATGTGTAAACATTGTATTATCTCACTAGTGTGAGAAACTGAACCAGAACATAGGATCCAAATGTACAATAGATCTTATGAACTAGGAAGAAACCATTCAAAAGAAAAGACAAACTGTGATGAATGTACTATCTTTAGTCTATAAGGTGATTTTAATATTCAAATTCTTATTAGCATTTTATGTTTATCTCATATCTTTTTAGAAAACCTGAATCTGAATTTCTGTATCTTTTGAGTTTAAATATGCACCAACTAGAAAATATAAAAATAATTTATTTCCAATCGGGAAAAGAAGTTCTCTGAGGAATCAAAATATTTACCCTTTTTTAGGAAAGATGCTTCTGCTTGGATTATATATCTGCATGACACTAAAGAACCCAGTATCTGTAGTAGGCCTGTGTCCTTCCAGACACAGAGTGGGCAGTGTACATCTGCATGTCCCAGAGCTCAGGCTGATACTGGGATTTTTGAGTAATGTGAAATCCCGTTTTGTAGGAGGGGTAGGAGGAGAGAGTTATATCAGTAATCTGAATGCCCTCCAACACCTCTGCTCCCTTCTAGACTCTGCATTCCATTCCTGTAACACCTGGCAAGACCTGAATTTGTCCAGAGGTAGGAACTGAGATTAATGTGGTTCTTTCCTGGCAACATTTGGCTTTAAAGGGGAACTCTTCAAGATGGTAACATTTTGAAGAGCCAATGAAAATAAATGGTGTAGTTGGAGAACTCTTGGTAGGAGATATGGGAGAAGTAGAAAAGGAATGAGAAAAGCTTCATGCTATCTTTCAAATTATTCCTCCTAGACATGTGCTGATCTTTCGTATGTGTAAGGCTTATACTAAACACATGTATCTTAGTTCTAAAGTCAATGTTTTGGAGAGGAAAATTTTGTTTCTTCCACTTATTGAAAGATGCATTTTTTCAGTTGCACACTTTTACCTTTGTATTTATACCTTATAGGTTTTGTGAATAAATAAAGAACTAATCTAACCCTAAAAAATTTTTTAAAAGTTCAGTGATAATAAAAGAAGGGAAATGCACCCACACGAGCGCACACACACACACACACACACACACACACACACACACACAAGATAGCTAAGATAATTGTGCTGCTAAATTTCCATTGCTTTCTTGAAAGCAACAGTTGAATTTTAGTTGTTTGATCATTCTTGCATGTCTATATTTATTTATATGAGTAACCAATATGAAGGTATCAGTGTGTAATACAGCAACCATTGTTAATTTCTTATCACCTTGTCTGAAATTCTGTATTACTTTTATTGTTTCTATGTTGTTTCATTTATGTCTGTGTGTTTGTTAATATGTCTTGGTTGTTTTATCTTTAAAATTAAAATTTAAAAAAGTTCAGTCATGTTAATATATGTGCTGCTGAAGCAAGCACTACTATCCATATATTAGACAGCTAAAATTTAAACAACTGACACTACTTCTCCGCTAAGATGTGAAGAAACTGAAATTTTCATACATTGTTGGTGAGAATATCTAATAATACACCCGCTTTGGAAAATAGCTTGTCTATTTCTTTAAAATTAAGCAAGTATTCACCTTATGATACAGCCATTCCATCCCTATGCACAAATATCCAAAGAATAATTGTCCAAACACGAGTAAATGAATGATATAGCCATACAATGAAATATCATAATTGGCTATAAAATCTGTCATTAAATATATATAAGTCTGTTAGATAAATCTTTCTACAACAAGTAATAAACATAGTGAATAAAAACTTTGTGTGTAATACCTTTCAAGAAGTGTTCAAAGGGAAAAACCAGAAATCCAACACCTCTCACAATATTACAAGTAAGAAAATGAACTCAAATACTAATGGTCCAAAAATATGAGAAGGTTAAAAAAAGATGTACATAATAAAAGAAAATTGATCAGACATCAAGGATGTATTAGGAAAAGAACTTAATTCTTTGGTGATCCTTCGTGCTGTACATAGCTCCACCTTGAGGAAAATAGTAGCAAGTACTATTTTAACAGAGCCTGATTTATTCATTGATTTATTCATTCAGTATTCATTTGGTACTTCTTCGCACCGTTCTGGATGCATGGAATATAACAATGAACCAAAGCCAAACATTCAAACAAAAATCTCTGCCTGCTTAGAGTTTATCAAGAAAAGTAGTGTTGTTTTAAAATAATATATGATTATATGTAAACTCATTTTTAAAAATGTGATAATTTAAAGGAAGTATTTTGTATCAAAAAGAAAAAGGTCACTGCAAAAATTTTAAATTGGCTTTTACAGAGCGGTTTGCACACATCAGGGTTTGTACCACTTTGCTATCGATCTGAAGACTGAGAAGAGCAGTGTCGTGCGGGCTGCGGCGCCTCCCTTCTCCCTCCTTCAGGACGTGCCTCCTCAGCTGTCAATCATGTACCCTTTCCGGTTCACAGCTCTGACCTCATCCTGGGCTGATCACACCTGTATATCTAATGCTCATTGAGTTGTGGCTGCTTCTCCCTCCAGGAAGATGTTAACCTGGGGAAAGATGCTCTGTTTGGCCAAAAGCATTTTTCAGTTTTCATTTCAATCTGTGCTTTAGATTAAATAAATGCTGTTATGATGTTTTCAAGTCCCCTATTCTTTCCTGCTATAGCTTCTAGTTGTTCTTAATCCTACCTAGCAAATGTTCATGTCAGATATTTGTGGGTTTTTTTTTTTTAATTCTAGAAGCTTTATAGCGTTACCTCCTCCTTATCTCATTATGTTCAGGTTCATCTAAGTCCTTCAGCATTTGAGCATATTTACATGTTTTATTAATTCCATCATCTATATCACTTATGAGTTGTCTTCTCCTCCTTCTCCTTCTCCTTCTCCTTCTCCTTCTCCTTCTCCTTCTCCTTCTCCTTCTCCTTCTCCTTCTCCTTCTCCTTCTCCTTCTCCTTCTCCTTCTCCTTCTCCTTCTCCTTCTCCTTCTTCTCCTTCTCCTTCTCCTTCTCCTTCTCCTTCCCCGTTCCCTTCTCCCTTTTCTTCTGGTAATACTGGGGATTAAACTCAGGGTTTAAACCTATTATCCTCCTCTCCTGCCTCAGTCTTCCAGAGTGCTGTGATTATAGGGGTGTGATTGAGTTTGTTCCCATGAACAGATCTTTTCCAACTGTGTATCCCGTTTTCCTGCTTCTGTTCACACATAATAGCTTTGGATTGGATTCATGGACGCTGTGGAAGTAATATGGAGTGCCTGCACTTTCATTTGTATCATTCTTTCGAGAGTGCTGATGTTTGTTCTTGAAATTTAAATTACCTGCAGGTCATCTTGCTCCTTAGAAGTCTAAACCATTCCTAAAATTTGGAGGTAGTTTAGTCTTAGCACCAAGAAGTGATCCTTCTGGGGTCTCTTTGGAATACTTGAGCTGAGTACCAAAAGTCTATACTCTGGCCTTAGCTTAACTCTGTGCCTTGCTTAAGGTCTGGAAATTGTTCAGTCAGTGAAATAAGTGAAGTGTAACTTTATGCATGCACAGCTTATTTTTTATGATAATTGGTGTCTGTTTGTCAATATGTTTTTGTACTTTTATGTTTCTAAAATAAAAAAAGGATACTATAAAGCATAGAAAGTGCCTTGAATTTGATATTTCATAGTCTATCCACTTTAGACTTCCTCTTCAGAATCCTGCCTTCATCTCCTAGCTGCATTAAAATGCTTACTGTTCTATGTCTTTCCTCAACTCTGAGAAGTCATCATGATCTTCTTGAGTTTCACTCCCTGCACTTTCACTGGGAAAGTGCCCAGACAGAATGCTGGGACAATAGTCCTGGTGCATTTCAGATGTTTTCCTTTCCTAAGGCAACATGAGCCTGCATTTCCTTTTTCCCAATATCTGAAAATAGCTTCTTTATATATATTATTTAGCATTCTAAGCATTTGTGACATGAAGGCAAAGCCAGTCCTTGTGATTACATTAGGATTAGAAACAAATCCCCCTTTGATCTCATCTGTACATTCAGGGTAGCATTAGTGAAAACTTCAGTAATGCAAACCTCACATTTTCATAACATTAATTCTTCCAAAAACGTACCTGATAGCTTAATGTGGAAGGCAGGAGAGGGCATAGCTTTTTGCCAGCCCTTGAAGAGTGAGAATGGGGGAAGGTGATGGAAACTGCGATGTATAAATCTGTCAGTGTCACAACATAACTCTCCATGCTTTATGTCTATAGTTGCATAAGAATTGGTAATCTTAACTGGTAATTCCTAGGAATCAAACAAAAAGAAAGGGCACTGTTGCAAGAGAAGAAAGTGTCTACAATCTAAATTCAAAATTATTCAAGCTTCAGCTATCCTAACGTTAGCCAAGTGTTTGGAAGTAGGGATCTATTGAGACTTTGTTATGTCAAAACACATTTGAGACTTTTCTCAAAGGAATGGACAGAGTAAAGATTGCCAGGATATTTATAGGGTATTATATCTTGGATGTCATACGTTGCATATAAGTGCTCCTATGTTCCACATTGGATTGTGCTTGATATTCCAGAGTTGCTGCAAATATCACCACTCCAAATCAAACAAGCAGCAAGTCCGATGGTTTCTAGTGGTGCAAGGTTTCCTTTGAGGTTGCTAAAGAAATGTTCTAAAAAATGTTGCTGTGTTTTTCTCCTTTCCCTCATCTCAGTTATTCCCTGTGTCATTCTTATTGTTTTTGCTTTGCCTTGTTTTTGTCTATGTTGTTATTTTGTTGTTTTTCATTATCTTTTTAAAATGTCACTATGGTTATGTTCCACAACTCTATACATATTGTGTTCTAAATACACTATGTAGCTGTATACTTTAACAGGTGAACTTTACTGTACATAAACTATCTCAATGAAGCTTTTTTTTAAAAAAGGGAAAAAATTTATTTGAAATAACTTGTTATTTCTGTCTCCTTATGAAATCATGACTTACACAATAGTTGGACCTTTTCCTACTTCTTTGAGTACTGAAATGTATAATAAATAATTCTTAACAGTTATTATGTTAGGTATTTTTAGTATGGAAAGAAATGGTGGAACCAACAGAAAGCTAGGGACATCAGCAGGCAGCAAATGATAGAAAGCCAGTTTTACAAGTGTTATCTCGAGCCTTCCTTGGAGATAGGAAGGGTAGATGAGATGAAGCCAGAGAATCTACAGTGACCGCTTTTAAGAAGAGAGCTCTGAACACAACTTGTTTGATGCAAGATTCATTGATTTGAAAAGAATGTTTGAAAACTACTAGTCACTAAACTGAAGTCAACAAGTTTTATGCAAAGAAATGCTCATATCCTGAAGCGAGGAAGGTATAATTCTTTTGTCATAAAGTGTAAGTGAATCTCTTCCTACTGTCATGTTTGTCCCTGGCATTAGACTAGATACAATACATTTATTTAATTAAATACTATGTCGTATCAATAATTCTGGCCAAGATGTTCCATGCCTTTGGTATTTGCTACCTCGGAAGCTGTGGCAGGAGAACTGCTTCAGCCCAGGAGCTCTAGACTAGCTTGGGCAACATGTATATGCATGGTGCTTTCTCAAAATCAGACAAAAAACAAAGTCAAATCTGGTCAAAATAGTCTAAAATACTGACTTCAGTTTTCCTTTGATTTTGTCCATAAGGATTTTGTATGTTTTATGCCATAAACTTAGGGAATTTACTAAGAGTAAGTCCATATAACGCAGCAGCAATCAGATAGAACTGGGATGACCACCAACAAGATCTTGTCATCTTCCTCGTCAAGAGTACCTCAGTTCTTTAACCTGTTAAATGAATGACTTTACTCTTCAGTCCTCAGAGTCCTACCTTGTGCTAAATGTTTATATGACATTTCTACACTTTCAGTGTAAAAGTGAGCTAAATTTATAACACACACAGTATTCTCAATTTGCTCCTAAGTGTGAATTCTCATCTGTAAATGCTAGGCTAAAACTTATCAGATCATTTGTTAGTACAGCTCTTCTTGTTTTATATCCTTAGATTTTATTCCTTTTGTTAGTAGATTGAGCAACAAGTTCCTGGAAAAGATGTTTCACATAGGTGATAGATTAGTCAAGTTTCACTTCTTTTCTCTTTTTAAATGTTCAGTTCCAAAATGCAATCCTTCTAATTAGTGCAGGACTTGAGAGTTTTGGTTAGGTGGATTTCTCAGGCTTCATAAATTGAAGTTAGTAGTTTGAATTACGCATTTACTTACCATATTTACTATGACACACCACTAATGATTATTATCCTTATTTCTGAAGAAATGTTCTGGCATTGTGGTTAAAGAACAGAGACTTTGAATGCACAGATACTTGGTTTTGGACTCTGTCTTAATATTGATCACCTGAGCAACTATAGGCAAAATTAACTTTTTGAGTCTTAGTTTAGGCCTTTGTAAATAGCTCACAAAAAAACAAGGTTATATATCAAAAATATTAAGCACAATGCCTGTCATTGAATAAGTACTCAAAAAAATTTTGCGCTGCAGCTTAGATCTTAATTGTCCTCCAAATGCTTATATATGGAAGGCTTGGTCACCATCCTGTGGCCTATATTAAGAGACAGTGAAAACCTTAGGAGGTAGGCCCTACGGGAAGGAGGTTACATCATTCAGGTGTGCTCAGACCCAGCTCCTCGTTTTCTTTCTTTTTTTCTTTGCTTTCTGACCACCATAAACTGAGCATCTTTGCTCCACTGTGCACTTCTTGCCACAGAGTACTACCCCACCATGGACCATAATGCAACCCGTTGACCGTGGACTAAAGCCTCTGAAACTGTGAGCCAAATTGAGGCAGGAGGTAGGACAAGGACAAGATGCAATAAAAAACCATGGGCCAAACTGAGAAATTAGATCAAGGAGGACAGTGCCAGCATCAGACCCCAACAGATGAAAGTGTCCCCCACAGCCCATGCATATGCAAAACAAAATGTATAGTACATGGCCCTAGCCTGAGTCCAGCCTCATTTGCATAGTGGTTTTGACTTGCCATCCAAGGGCTTTAGGTATCATAACACCTACTCTAAAAGCCTTCCACCAGCTCTTATGCAGGAGCTGATACACAGTGAATGTGCAGCAAATCCTGAATTACAGTGTCATTTTGGAGCACTGGTGTATCTTGTTCAGCTTATTTTAGATACTTGCCAAGCCATGCCTGAGGTACATACATATGCAGTTCCATTAATCACAGTGAGTGATTTTCTATTTTAGTAATTCTCAACTCAATGAAGGAAGTGGAAAGAAGGTACTCAGTTCTACTGAAAGTCTTCAGTTGCTATCATGTTGTGAGTATTTTGAGTATCCAGATATCTCTAGACCTTACCAGATTAGTGACAAATAAAGTCATATTTATCAATATGCAAATGTACACTTTTGCTTTCACTTGCTCATGCAGAACTGTAACTTTTAAAGTCCATCCTATCAGTTTCTACCCCAGTGTTCCATAGAATGATCAGGATATTTCCCTTGTGTTCTCATGAAATCCAAGAACTATCCCTTTACTACAAGTTTCTCATACTAGGTCCCTGCTACCTTTATTTTCATTACCACAGCAGGCAACTCACCCTAATGCCCAAACTGAAGGACTGTTTCTGGAAATTCCCATAGCTTCTGACCTTGGGGACGTCCAAGCAAATATGTGCTCAATTCTGATGGGGATAAGGTGCAGCAAGCTAAAGCTGTTACTGGGGTCCTATGTCAGAGTTTCTCATGTCCAGAACCACACACAGGGTTTCAGGAAAACAGCCCTGTCAGCCTGTGCTGTAATCTCCTCTGTCCTGCCTGTGCAGCTTGGGAGAAAAATGTCTTCCTTCGTTTTTCATTGTCATCACTTTAGCAGACAAATAAATAAATGTATGAATTTATAAATAAATAAATAAGTAAGCGTGCCTTTCACTTCTACCAGAATACCAAGATCGCTTATACATCGTTTCAGGCAAATAAGCAGTGAGAAATTACAAGTTCAAGTAGCCAAATACTATGCTTTCACCTAGACTAAGCTGTGGCATCCTGTCACTCATATGAAGACAACAGGAGGCTTGTTTTAGTCACTAATTAATGCAGTGTTACCCTTGACTCATGGTCAGACATTGTAAACCCGGTTCTTGCTGTTTCAACCTAAATTCATTTTGTTATACTTATGAGATTAGTAATGAAGAATTTCAGTCCCTCCTTAGATCACTGATATTGAAGTATACAGTTAACTGATTAGGGCCTGTTTCCCATTTGTAATATAGAGATCACTCCTCTAGGTTCCTAAAATCCCTCCCTGGCCTAACACTGTATGAGGTCTGGTGCAAATCAAACAGAGCACTCACCATTGTGGTGGCTTTTAGTGATAGTGGAAGACCTTATGGTACTCTCTGTAATAACAGTTTGGTATTATACTTAGAGTGTCTGTTATCACCTTCATTCTAAACCTGTTCCTCTCATGTACAACTCTAGTGCAACCTGTGAGGAGCATTATGTCTTAAGCAGTTTATTTAAGTTAATATTACTTTCTCAAATAGTGTTGAATATGAAGAATTAATACCATACGCCAAGCAAGAAAAAAACAATATGTAGTGTCTATCTGAATGTGCATCCTAGGCCTCCACTGAGTGGATCTGCATGACAGCTTCTCATCACTGCCAATGCCAAGGTACTATATCATGTAGGCACACTTAGTTAACAGCAGCCAAAACTGTGGATGTGGTTCTCTCCTAGTAGCAGTCATAATATTTCACTTTGGAGTTTTACTCCAGCAGCCTCAGCAGTTTGGATCACAGTTTGACAGTGCCAAGACCTTCAAATTGAGGTTGTTTATACTCTCTCATATGTCCGTGTGCAGATAACATTGTTCACGGAGCTTTCCTAGAAAACAAAAGAAGAATGAGGTACTTCAGTATTGCTGATGAACCCATGTAGAAAGATATAAATCGTGTGAATGACATTTTCTGAAAATCTTGAGAAGATAATACCTATATATATATATGATTCACATGGTATATGTATGGCATATTTAGTATATATTTGTGTATGTATAAAAAACAAGGCATATAATTTGTAATCTGAGGTTTTTATTGAAATTACCCATGCTGAAGCATTTTTGCTATTTTATATATTCTATCTTTTCAAAGAATAATACTATTAAATTAATGTAATATCTTACACTTTTCAGAGCCTTGATGTGTGTGCATGATGATATTTAATTCTCTTGGAAGGCCTTCCATGAAGATATTGTGTGTATATTTCAACAAGGGCCCTGAATTTTGGAGAGGATAAATGACATTCCAAAGTCACGTTATACTGAATGGCAGGGATAGAAAGCCACATCCAGGGACTTGGCATCTAGTGCTCTTCCTCATGAACTGTTTGTTTATTGGCTATTCATTGAACTATTCAATTACCAGTCATTACATTAGCTAATGTTCTTATAAGAAAGAATAAAATCATTCTTAGTTCTCCTATTTTAATGTTTTAAGGAACAAAATATACTTTTCTTTGTAGAAAGTAAAAATCTCCATGTTAAGAAATACAGGTATTTTTGTGATCGCCATACAAATCTTGCATCTTTCCTTTGATCTACTTTGTGTTATGTCCAAAATTACCATTTTATTAATTGTGGTGCAGGTGGGGTTTTGGAGGAGGAGAATCATTGACACTCTGTCCTCTACTCTTCACTGAAACAGAGCAGAAGGGACTCAAAAATGTATGAATTTTGAAATTAAGCCAACTGGATTTTAATCCCAACATCAGCACATTTTTCTACTTTTCTACCCCTAGAAAAGTCAATGTCTGAAACTCAGTTTCCTCACCTGTTAAATGGGCTAATAGATCTTACCTCAAAGGATTACTGAGGATTTGGTAAATAATACAAGAACATGTAGGAACGTTGTAACAAGTCAGCGTCATTTCTTACTGATGTTAACGCATCCACACACCAACAAGACAGACTTTCTGTTATCCCTAGTTCAGACTTCCTTCTCATGCTATTGTTTGGTGTTTATTTGGTGACATAGTGAGAGATTAATCCTGGTTAATGGCGGAGGATTGGCAACGGCCCTCAGTGCCTGTTGAGGCCTTTCCTGCCAAACACATGCTTATTTTTGTTCATGCATGAGTTGAAGAATTATTTATTTTCTTTAGTTGTTTAGCTCCTCAGTTCACACACATTTTACAGCTTTTATGATGATGCATTTATCTGCCATGTACGTCTTTTTTTTTTTTTTTGCGGTACTGGGGATCGAACTCAGGACCCTGCACTTGCGAGGCAAGCGCTTATTCCACTGAAGTAAGAGGCAAAAGTGGCATCCATTTTTATTGTTTCAAAATAAGTTACTGATGTGAATTTATAGTAGATTTTGCAATAGCACAAAAAATAGTGAGAAATAGCTCACTTACCACTACCATCTTCCCATCTACCAGCTGTCTTCGGATGGTGGCTTCTTTGCCATCCTAGTCCTGAACTTGAACCAAGGAGCCATTGTCTAAAGTTATGGTGCTCTGGAGAACAGACCAGACCTAATTCAGATCATGTCATCACATTTGAACACTAACATTTTATCAGGTGTCAAATTTTTTCAGCTATTATGATGCTCTCAGGTAATTCCAGGATGGTATTAATAATCCCATTTACTTTCAGACTTTTTCAGCAGCCAGTCAATTTGCTGGCCAATTCTTCTGGGGAGAGGAGAGTTTTACAACAGTAAAGACATAATAACTTCAAAAGTAAGTGAAACTTTCTTTTTATCATTTGTCATATACTCAAGGTATTATCTTTTGAGTAAAGAACCACAAGTAAGTGTCAACTTTAAAAATATACATGAGCTAATTCAAACTCCCATTGTTAAAGCCTGAGAAAAGTCTCTTCTTGTCTTCCTACCCAACAGTATTTTTTGTTAGTGTAGGTTTTTTTTTAAAAAACAAACACAGACATACTTTTAAAATACTTTTTGCTGAAATTCTTTCATTTTATATTGTACACAAATACAAGGTCTCATATGTATTTAGTAGCTGTCTTTTTGCATGATACGCTAAAATAGGTCCATTTCTTAGGGTGCTTCCCTCCACTGAGATCAACACTCCCTATTTCGTCCATTCATTCAAACGCTGAGTATTTATGGGACACCTGTTACGCACCAAGCACTGGAATCTGTAAAGCAAATGAGAAATAATGTCTTTGCATTATTTACCTTCTGGAGTGAGGAAAAAAGTGATAAACAATAAACAAATTAGAAATAAATATGGACTATAAATTGATACACTGCGATCGGAGCCCATGAGATCAGAATGAAAACTGAATGTTACTTTCAAACTGAGATAATAAAAAGCTCAGTCTCTTGCTCTCCCTGTCTCTCTTCATCACTCTCTGTCTCTCTGTCTCTCTGTCTCTCTTTCTTCTCTGTCTGTCTGTCTGTCTGTCTGTCTCTCCCTGTGTTATTATCCCCAGGTCAGTTTAGGTCAGCAAGTCAGTTACAAGGTAGCTAAAACTTTTGAGTAAAGAACCACAAGTAAATGTCAACTTTAAAAATATACATGAACTAATTCAAATATAATCTGAGAGATTAAGAGGGACAGAAATCCTGTGCATCCTCCACACATGCACAGACTCCCTCAGTTCCACCCCAACATTGCCTGTGCATTGAGCTAGAAATAATTCCCCATTGTGTTAAATCACTGAGACCTTGTGACTCATCTGTAATGGAGGAATCACGTTGCCTGTGCCAGCTGACACAGGTTTTATTCATCGTGTTTCTATGTGTAGGAAGAGAGAACTTTTGTTTCTGAGAGGGCTAAATATTATCTTAAAAAATGATTCTCAAAATGTGGCCTGCTAAATATTTGAATCAAAATTGTTGAAAATATCCGTTTCAGGTGTCCACCCTAACCTTCAGTGCCCTTAGGCATGGAAATCAGCAGTAAGTACGTTCCACAAGCACCCCAGGAGATTTCAATGTATGTTAATGCTCAATATCTTCAGATTTAGGTTTTAGCTAGAAGTGTTCGTTATTACTGCTAACTTGGAAAAATTTCTAATTAACCTTTATGAAAGTTACCCAAAAGACAGTCGTGTACCTCACCTTGCTTTTATGGCCACCTGGTGTGGTTTCTTCAAACTCCTCACCGAGTTTAAAGGAGATCTCATTATTTTTAAAGATGCTCTTGGTTTTTATGGTGATCACATCTCCATTTATTCTAATGGCCACAGTGGGTTTTGCCAGACTGCCCAGTTTCCTACTGGCTCTTCCTATTCCTAGAAAGCAGAAGAGTGGACAAATAGTTAAACCTATTGTTGACTTAGAGAACTCACATGCTTTGTATAATTCTTTGCTGTGGAGGAGATTTTTTACACAGATTTAATGCTGCATAAATCAAATATCTCAAACTAGTAGCTCCACCTTTATATAGTAAAATAAACTATTTTTGACAGAAAAAGTATCCAGTTTTTATTTGTGGCTGTGTTGTTTCTCTATTGCAGGCATTATTAATCCTATAGATTTGTGGACTCCTTTGAAAATCTAATTAAAGCTATAAATCATCTATTTTTAAAATGTACCCTTTTCACATACAAATAAAATATTTGGTATAGATTCTTCCAGATCTTTAGCTCCTCATTTACATTCTTACCATATTTATATGGTTTGTTTGATCTGTTGTGTAGTTTTTTGTTGTGATAAGCTACCACTAACACCAATTTGCCATTTGTATATTTTAAGTGTATAATTCAGTGGCATTAATTATATCATAATGTTGTGCAACCATCCTCTCTATATATAAGATTTTTAAAAATATAAGTATTATATTTCATTATTGTATTCTAACTTTCTTTTTCCCTTAACTTGTATGTGTTGGAAATTTTCCACGACAGTATACAGATAAGGTGTTTTGTCAGTGGTTACCTATCTGACCTACACAGATAGGCATTTTTCATAATATAAATTTTTTTTCATAATATCATAATCAATTCGTTGTTTTCTAGTTTTATTTTTACAAGTAATTTTGCAGTAAACATCCTTGCACATACAGCTTGGTGCAGCATATGTAGGAATGTTTTCAGTAGAAATAGCATTCCATACACAGCAATGCCTAAGGTAAATTTTTGAGAAACAATATAGCACTGGTGAAATGCTACAATGTGGCTCATGGAATTCATGTTGTAAACCATGATCACAAGATGGGAAGTGTTCCTTAAACCTGTGAATGTTATTCTTTATGCTAAAGGGAACTTTGCAAATGCAGTTAATCTATGGACTTTAGGATGGAGAGATTATCCTAGATTACCAGGCTGAACCTACTGTAAGTGTAATCAAAAGTTTCCATATAAAAGAAGGGGAAAGATATGTTAAATAATAAAGGAAGAAGACAGAATAAGCACGGAAACAAAGACTGGAGTGTTGTGGCCACATGCCAAGGATACCAAGCAGCTACCCGAAGCTGAAAAAGATGTAGTTTGAAGATTCTGTAAAGATCAGAGCAAATATTTATAAAATAATTTTTAAAAATTATTATGCCTTTTGTTTTAAATTATGTATCAAAATCACTGTTGAGTAAATGGTGTACGCACATTTTGTCTATATAAATCTATAGTAAATTTCATAAAGGATTAAATTAATTCCAACCTAGTTTTGTACAGAATTGAAACTTGATAGTAAATGAATATCTATATTTTTCTATGTAAAAAACTAAAGGATTGAAAATTCACCTTATTTCATACAAAGTAAGTTATGTGCCTTCAAAACTCCCATTAATACTGGATATGCTGTACAAACATGGCTTACCCAGCTCTTTCATATATTTTTCAAAATTTTCACAAGAAATGGATTCCCATGTTCCTTTGAGCTCATACATCATTCTATCTGAAAGAAGCTGATCTAAAAAGTAACAAAATAATAACAAAATAAAATGATTTCATTAAAAGTAATAGGCTAATAACAATAGTACATTGTGCATTGTTATCAATAGTTGATACATTGCATATTGTTATCTTCGAAGTAGTTACTCAGAGCACAAAATATAGGCATAAAATACAGAAATAAAAATTTCAAATGACTTCGTATTGATGCATGTTGATGTTCCTTGAAATATTATTGAATAGAGAAAGCAATAAGAAAAATCAGGAGGAAAAAGAAATGAGGAATTCTAATCCTTATGATTTTCCCTTACTATCTTAAAAACAGAAAATCTCTTAAAAGTAAGTCAGGTCCAAAGTGGAAACATGGTAGTTTTTAGCAGGACTAAATCTAGCATTCCTAGCATTGATTAAGGGTCAAATAAGACACCATTCCCTTCTCTGAGGTCTGCCACACTCCTACAGGTGGGCCTGGGAAGCTCTTTTACACCACGGGAGTTCTAGACCCAGGTCTCTGTCTGTCTCTAACCAAAAGAGGTTCAGAAAAGGCCAATTTATTGACTGTTCAGGTATTTTACGTTCTCCTTGATAATTTGAGCTGAAATAAAAACAGCAAGTCTACACAGATGGTATTTGACATTTGAAGTAAAAATATCATCAGAGGTAGAAAAACCACTTTAAGCCAAATGCTACTAACTAAAAGATTAGAATAGAGGGAAAAAATAGGAGGGGATTGTAGTTTACAGAGAGAGAGAGAGAGAGGGAGGGAGGGAGAGACAGAGAGAGAGAGAGACAGAGAGAGAGAGAGAGAGAGAGAGAGAGAGAGAGAGAGAGAGAGAGAGAGAGAGAGAGAGAGAGAGAGAGAGAGAGAGAGAGAGAGAGAGAGAGAGAGAGAGAGAGAGAGAGAGAGAGAGAGAGAGAGAGAGAGAGAGAGAGAGAGAGAGAGAGAGAGAGAGACAGAGAGAGAGAGAGACAGAGAGAGAGACAGAGAGAGAAGGAGAGAGAGAGGGAGAGACAGACAAGCAAAAGAGGAGGAAGATAAAGATGAAAACGAAGAAGGAGGAGGAGGAGGACGAGGAGAGAGAGAGATAGAGAGAGAAATATCTTGCTGCTGTTTTGCCAAATGCCAACTCAATTTCTCAAGAGCTCGTAAGTTGAGTGGCAAACCCGCTGATGCATGCCCTCAGCCTTGCTATGTCCATATGTTGACATAAGAGTTAATTTCAGCATTGCTATGTCCATATGTTGACATAGTTATTAAGAAACAATGAAATATAAAGCCTTTTTAAGTTAGAAAGGGGGTACAGTATTTTATAATTTCCATTAAAATGTGAAATATTAAAACACCAATATCTGTGAAGGCCATTTATACAGGGTAATATTT
This sequence comes from Dinomys branickii, assembly GCA_004027595.1. Taxonomy (NCBI): domain Eukaryota; kingdom Metazoa; phylum Chordata; class Mammalia; order Rodentia; family Dinomyidae; genus Dinomys; species Dinomys branickii. The sequence goes on along the minus strand of PVLD010001766.1, from coordinate 157,649 downwards.
CTATAACTATTTATTCAGTAAACATTAATGGAGCAAGTATGTTGTATGAAATTTTACCTACACTATTGATTGAATGTCCCAGTTATGGTTGCAAAAGATTGTTTTGTTGATTAGTTTTCTTTTTTGAATTAGGCCATTTAACACTATTACTTTTTAAATCAATGTGCACAAATTACAGCTTTATGCCCACTCAGTTTAATAGGGATGAGGATAAGGCCAGGAAATAACCCACCACTGAGGGAACTGCAGGTACTAAAGTTAGGTATTTAAGGTAATAAAATTCCTAGAATTTTTCAAGAAATGTTGAACATATCACCACACGTTAGGTGCACATGGATCTTTCATTAAGGAAAAATCACTAATTGAAGTTCACACCTTTAAAAATATCATATTGGGTGTGGTGTTGGACTTTGTTGCTGACAGCTTTGACTTGCAGCATCATCAGTAGCTAAATCATGAAATAGAGCCCATATGTGGCTTTCATTTACATTTCTACCATTTGAAATTCTAAGACTAGACCTAATACCCACTGACCAAGCCATTTTGTCACCTTGGTTGTTCAAATGATAGATACTTCCTATTGTCCATAAATATGTGGTCAAAATCTTCACACATTAATATTAACTCCCATTTGTCCATACACATTTTTCTACACCAAACATCTTTCAGCCATCTACAATTTTTCAGTCCTTTATTTCAGACTCCTGAACAGTCTGTCAGGTTATTTGTCTTTATCAATGACTATATATATATTCTTGTCTCAAACCACTGCTCACTCCACACAAAATGAGAAAAGGTATATAACTCTGAGCTGTGTCCAGTGGGATAGTTTCCTTATAACTCAGCTGTGTCCAGGGGAACAGTTTCCTTATGAGTTTCTCAAGGCCCCACTCCCAACCCAAGCATGATAAAATCATTGCCCATTCTCAGTTTGCCTTCAACACTGAGATGGACTAACTCACAGAACATATTTAAGCTTTTCCTTCTTCAGTTGGTTACATAGGACCTTATACTATTGTAGGCATCATCTGAAAGAATGGTGCAGATGCTACCATGGTAGATGACATGAGGTATGGGTGCCCTGCTCATAAGATTACCTATGGCTTCTGGCCTTGTTCAGGAATGACCCCCAATGTACAATTCAGTCTTACAATGGACTGTTACCATACCTACCTGTCTTTCTGTCTCTGTAGGTCTAATAGAACCCAGCTCACAATGGATAGTTCCTGACGCATTCTCCCTTAGCATCCCATAGTCAGGGATTCTGTCTCTATTGGACTCAGGTAACACATCACAGTCTCATTTTCACAAGGCAGTCTATGTTACTGGTGGCATAGGTTTGCTCTGAAACCCCAGAGGTCTGTGTTGTGATGTTCTTATTGGGGTACACATCTTTTCTTAACACTAACACCTTCACACCATGAGGTTGCCGATCATAAATCTAAAGCCATAGCCCTAATTTCCTGTAGAACCCTCTCCAGCTTCAGAGCCGATTCAAAACAAGAGCCTTTTATCTCGTCTGGTACACAAACTGGAGCACATCTCTAGATGAATAACATGTGAAAAATTCCTACAGAAACTTTGATGTGGCTGGGCATGATGGCACACTCCTGTAATCCTAGCAGTCGGGAGGCTGAGGTAGGAGGATCATTGCAAGTTTGAGACCAGCCTGGGCTACAAAAGGAGCTCAAGGCCAGCCTGAACTGCATAGCAAGACCCTGCCTCAATAATAAAGAAAGAAACTTTGATATAACAAGCAAAATACAGCAATTTGTGGCTTGGAAGAGATAACCTTATATACCCTTGACTAAGCTGAATCCCTAAAACATTTTCAAGAGTAGAACAGAAGCCCCTCAATCTAATTTCCATTCTATTGTGTGTCTTACCAAGATCTCTAGTATGTTAGCTACTTCTTGATTTTCCTGCCTGATCCACACAGTGCTGTGCCAAGTGTCTGTACAGTCCTGATCTCAACTGATTATGACAGAGAGCAGGAGTTTCTAACACATTCCTGGGATGAACACAGTGTATTCCTGGGATAAATACAGTATACTACCATCATAGCTTGCTACATTTATAGTCAATTGTTTCTTGATCTGAAATGGGCTAAAGTCTTGGATCTGAGCAAATGATCACAACTTTCTATTGGGTTGGCCAGCCTTAGCCTGTTGCCTCTTCATTCTTGCCAACTCCCTTCAACTTGCCTTCAGTCCTGCCCCTTGTTATGGTAACTACAGTCTCCTGGCTTCTAGCAGTAAAGTGCTGCCTTCTGGCCCATAATACCTATGTTCTTACTCTTCCCCACTGATGTCAATGTGCCAAACTCTATGACAACCCAAGAAAAGCAACTGCTGAAACTTTGGGTGGTACTGTGACCCCTCTCCTCAGTGCATTCCTGATGATCCTGATGGTCTATCTTTAGGACTTTTATGGAACATAATAATCTGATTTATTTTCTGACTACACACAAGCTGTCTTTCTAAAGAATGATGATTATATTGACCAATAACAAAAGTAGATTCATAACTTTCTTACGGAGGAGAAGAAAAGGCTTACCATACAATTGTTTCTAGCCTTTTGACGTATAGTAAATCCCTGACTTATGAACATTCAAATTGTAAATTTTCACAGATACCTAGGGATCTCACATTATAAACATTCACGGATACAAACAAATTGAGGATGTAGCTCATGTGTCTGCTGGACATTGTCACCATTGTGCGGCTTTGTACAGTAGTATAGTGCTCAATCGAGCCCAGGATGTGTGGAAGCAAGAAGAAAAGCAGTGCTGATGTGGAGGGGATGGCTAGGAAGCATGAAGCAATATATACTGTACATTTGTGTCAAGGGTATATAAGACTCACTTTGTTGGGCTCACAGATGAATCCACCTTATGAATGTTCTCTCAGGATGGAATTCATTCATAATTCAGGGACTTATTGTACTGAACTTGAGTTATTTCAACTAAGTGCTTGGAAGTGTTTTTCAGCTGTACAAGGTACAGTGCACTTTTTTTGCAAATATTTGCATGCAAGGAAAGCTCAGGATGTACTTGTTTGCTATTCATTCAATAAACATTTTAGCATCTAAGTGAAAGATCCTCATACTGGGCCTTTCTCACCACTGAGTGTACAATTCGGATTGAAAGAGACACGCAAAGTGTTTCTTTTTGCAAAATGTTTCTAACATTATGACAGATAACCTGTGATATGCTAAACTCCCCAGCATTTCCACATGGATACCTACTCATATAGTAGGCAGTGGGAGAACAAGTTATTTTGGAGCAGGAACTGGCAAACTGTGACCTGCATATCGAATCTAGCAGCCGTGCGTAGACGGCTTCATTAGAGAGCAGCCACACTAGCTCCTGTGTGTATTACCTCTGGCCATGCTCGTGCTACAGGGGCAATAGCGGGTAGTTCCGAAAAACACATCCTGACCCACAAGACCTAACGTATTTATTATCGAACTCTTTATAAAGAAACTCAGTTCCTGTGTTAGAATCCCAAGTTTTATTATCTAAAACTGGGGCTTGGAACTGAACAACTACTGGGTTTGTAGGCTTTCTTGGCTTAAGATATAAAAGTGGTAGGTGACTTTTCTGGTCTCATAGCCTTTTCATTAATAAAAGACATTTTTATAACCATGTTATGGATAAGGACAATAAAAATGTAGCAGAAAGAACTAAGGTCTGGAATTTTATAAACATCATAGGAGAGACAGTTGTCAGTAAAATATAGACGGGGTATTTTGAAAATTGCCTTGAGTGCCACAAGCCAGAAAAACATGAGAGTTGGAAGACAATGGACTAGGCAAAAAAAGGGTAAAAACACTGTCCTGTTATTTGCTTCTTCCTGAGTCTGACCCTAGGTACCTAATGAGCACATTAAATTGTAAAGCTTTCTTTAGAGACAGCCTTGAATATTCTACTTTCTTAGTCACTTAAAGATGTTAAGGTTTGATGTAATTCATGCAATTCTGACCTGCTTATATTTAAACTATGCTTTGAGGGAAAATCTTTATAGTGACCTTAGAAATTATAGATAGATAGGTGATAGGTTAGGAAAAGTCTACTATGAGATTAAGTACTGTGGCAAACAATCAATTGTGAGATCTGGCTCTCTAATGAGACTGATTGGATTTGTAGGAAGCATGTTAGTAGAATTTGGGAGGTGCACAGCCCTCTTCATCTTAAAGTGTTTGCCTGTTAAGGACATGAGGAAAGAGCTACCAGCTTGGCTTGTCAGGAGCCTTGGGGTGCTTCTCACCGCCCTCACCACCCAGATGAGCAGCTGGAGGTAAACAGACCCCAAGCTGGGATGAAATGCTAGGAACAAGGAACACTGGAGTCCCACTGAGTAACACTGTGACCCCGCTTCTCGGCAATATTCTTCACATACTTGTTCATCATTTTTCTATAGGCCGGGAATCACAATAGGCTGAATTGTGCTCCATTCAAGTCCTTAGGCCCAGTACTTATAAATATGACCTTATTTAGAAATGGGATCTTTGCAGATGTATTAAGGATCACAAGATAAGATTGTTTTGGATTTAGGCTTGCACTAAACCTAAATAATATGTGTCATAATTAAAGAAAGGAAAAAGAAGATTTAAGGCACTGAGACAAAGGAAAAAGTCTTACGGAAACTTACACAGATACTGAAGGGCAGCCACAAGCTAAGGAACACCAAGGACTCCCAGGAGCCACCAGCAATGAGGGGAGAGATATGGAATGAATACCCTTCCAGACCTTCTCAATGCTTCCCGGCCTTCAAAATATGGGAGAATAAATTTCTGCCCCATTCCCATACCTCGTGCTGGAGGTCAAACCCAGGGCCTCGAGCATGCTAAGCACTCACACCACCACTAAACTGCACTCCCAGCTCTTTCTGTTGTTTTAAACTGTCAAATATGCAGAAATTTGTTATAGCAAACTTAGGAAAGTAATATAAGGAAAAACCTGTTTTTTTAAATCTTAGGTCTTCTTATATTTAAAATAAGAAGTTTATTTAATTATGTAAAATACTATTTAGACATATTTGGAAAAAATCTTTATTTCACTGGATTTTTTTGGTCCGTTAAAAATAGTAGTGCTACTGTCATCATTTCACCAAAGAGAGAAGTAATTTTATAAGTGACAGTATGGTGACAGAATAAAAACTGAATAACAGTAAATATTGTGGTTATATGATAAGATTATATTTTTTTCTAAAGTTCATATAGAAAAACATCTTCCTTGTTTATCTAGTTTTTTAATCCTGCCTTCTCCTGTTGTCTTCTCCCATTAATTTTATTTTTGGTACTTTGTAAACATGCAACTTCCTCTGGGTGTGTATGGCAAAACAAGAGTTAGACTACAAAAAACTCTGCTGATGTTCATAAACAGTACAGCAGTCTGCTGTGCTTTCTCTATTTCAGCAGAACACTCACTGCAGGCTGGTGTTGGGATTAGGTGCTGGCTTTCTGGTATTGTCTGCTTTTAAGAAGTCGAATGGTTCAGACCAATCAACATAATAGAGAGACTTCCTGGAGGAGACTGAATAAAAACCGAAACAGCAGAGCTAGGCAGCCTGGGGTTCAGATTCTCGCTGGGTTCTCATCCTCTGCTGCTCTTGCTTCCTGTAGCTGCAGCTGCTGGAACCCCACCTACTGCCTGAGCTCTATCCCTAAGGCCTCAACCAACTATGCTGGCATAAAAATATTAGCCCTGGTTTGCATTTACGAAAATGCCAACTCCTGTGCGGTATTCTAAATCATCTTAAACAGAATTGCCAGGAACTGTGCTGGGAATATGTGCTTTTAAAACTTTCCCCCGAGTGATTTTGACTGAAACCTGAGGTCCAGTGACTAAAGACAAATGCTGTAGACCAGTGGTTCTCAAAGTGCGGGCCTTATCATCGCTATTACCTAAGAATGTTTTAGGAATGCAAGTTCTTGGGCAGTACCCCAGGCCTGCGGAACTGGAAACTCTGGGAAAAGAGCACGGAGCGGTTTTGTTTTAGCAAGCCCTTCAGGTGACTCTGATGCATAGTCAGGCAACAACCATTTCCCACATTCGGATGCATTTCTAAAGAATAGCGTGGAAGGGGAATGTTGGTTCTACATATAATGACAGGCCCCGAGAACGAGGTGCCCGCGGATGAAAATCGGAAAGTAGAAGACGAGAGAGACAAGAGAGCTAAAAGTCTGGGATCGCGGGCCGTACAGTCTCTCGGACGGCCGCGGCCCCATCACTCATCTCAATCACCTTTTCTCAGAACAAAGAACATGACCAAAACTAACAGGAGGAAGTCGTTACCCCTTTCCATTTCGGCCTCTCAGCTGGTGGCAACAGTCTTCAGGTGGGCCTTCCGTACCCAGCACCATGTTCACCCAGTTCAGCCGGGGATCATAAGCCGACCATCAGTAATCAATCCATTAGCAATCTCCGTCCTTTCCCCACACAGAAAATAGTAAATTAGAAACTTTAACTAAGTGATTAAGTGGAACATCACCAGTATCAAGTCACACTGTGTCAGGTATCCCTGATACAGTGCAATGGGGAGGCATTTCACCTCTGTGGGCGTTTTCTAAACACCAATAACCCAAACCTTGTATCAGAAACCAGTGAGAAGAACAGGGATGATCTACAAGACACCGCAAAATGTCAAGGTCATGAGTTACAACCAAAGCCTGAGAAACTGTCACAAATTGGTGAAACTAAGGAAACCGATGATGTTTCCAACTGAGGTAGCCAAATGTGAGGAAGAAGGAGTCCTGAGTCTAGAATCTACCTCCCCGAGGATGCAATTTAGGGGCACTGATGGTGGAAGGGAGCAGAGTGGTCTGAAAGGTGACTGCAGGTCAGAAAATTGAAGTAGTGCACAGTCTGCACACGAACAGTCAAATTTCATGGGTCTTCATGGGATGCATGTTCAGAACATGATGGCATTAATGTGTTATAAGAATGAAGGTTTTGACCCTTGGACATCAAAAAGTCACCCACCTGACACTAACACAGACCCAAGTAAAGAAAGGGTTAGTGGTTTCAACCAGTTTGAGTTACCTCCAAATGCCTACAAAACGCTGAGGTGACTGTTACCATTGTGACCAATACACCAGAGGAGTCACATATGGCAGAACGAATGGGAATATAGTGCTTAGCTAGGTGGCCCCTAAGATTGGTGGTGAAAACAAGTGACACCGGAGGGCTTATTCAGCTTCCTGTCGGTTTCAGCGGCTAAGGGCAAGAAGGGGCCCTGAATTGGACCCTGAAACCGGAAAGGACATGAGCGAGAACACAGGAGACAAACTTGAATAAAGTCTACGGTTTCATTACTAGTGTAACAGCAGCGTTTACTTTCTAGTTTTGGCAAACGTAAACTACAGTTCAGTATGTTCACACTAAGGGCAGCTGGATGACAGGCATATGGAAACTGTGCTAAACCTGCAACTTCCTTCTACATTTAAAATATCCGAGTATTTTAAAAAATTTGAAAAAAAAGTGAAAATAAAACAAAAAAAGCGGTACACACATCAGCAGTACCTATTACCAGGACCAACTCTGGATTTACTGAAGGAGAATACGCATTTTTCAAAAGATGAGGTACTAAAACATAAAATACAATTTGAGAAACATGTCTCTGTGCAGTAAGTCTGGAAGTTAGCATTGGCTCCACCTTGTGCAGGCCTAAGCCATGCGACATCTTTGCTTATGGAATATATACCTACTTTTGAGCCGCTGTGAGCTTTCACAGCCGCTCCAGCCCCTGAGTGTGTGCTCTGCTCCTTTGTCTTTGGTCACTGTTCAGGAACACCCGATGACGTTCGAACCCTATCTTGTGTTTGCAGGACGTTTTCTCCCTTAAAAGACTGGAGTCTTGACTTTAATCCTTACCTGCGTGCTTGGGGCCCCACTGCCCGCTACAGACGTCTCTCTTGCTGACAGCCAACCTACTTCATATTTTAAACGCTACGTTATAAAGTCCCCTGTCACGTTATTCCAGGCATTCTCCATGTTGACCAGCACTCGGATTTCTAACTATCACCAGTGTAACCTCCATGCTTGGACGTACACAGAGGCAACACAGTACGTAGAGAACTTACTTTTCCAGCAGTGGGGCAACAAAAAGGTCAGGGCTTTTAGAGGCCTCGTTGTTTCCAAAAAACATATTCAATAGGCTCAATGATCGCTGGTCGTGGCTGAGATCTGCTCCAGGTCTGACCATGAAACTAAACAGATGAAGTTTCCTCTATGGCCAGACCTTTCTTTACATTTGCCACTGTACTCCCAGAAACAAATTCCACAAAAAAAAAAAAAAAGAAAGAAAGAAAAAGAAGAAGCTACTGATTCTACAATAAATGGCTGCAAGGGTGTTACATAACCCAACCAGAATGAAAATGTGGAAATTCCCCTGAGCTATTGGCACTGACTTTCTTCTCTTGGGAAGAGAGAATGAAGTCAATTGCCAAAGGCTAAAAGGCAGAGAACTTATGCCTTAAAAAATTCCTGGCCCAGCTTGTCTCAAAGGAGCCTGGAGCTTCTTGCTCAATGTGGGGTAACTCTGGGTACTTATCTTGGACCATTTTGACAAGTGTTATCTTCAGAAACATTATCTGAACATTGTACGGCAAGTGGATTTTTCAGGACATGGGTGCACCAGCACCCAAAAGGCTGGAAAGCAGCTGAGAAAACCGTACAATGACCTGATAGGCAGAACCAATGTGATGAGGGGTCGTGAGGAGAAGTTTACGGGATTCCTGGCCTTGCTGAATCATGAAAGAGGTCTAGCAGGGACCTGACACTCCTATGGTGATCTGTAGGTGATGGATATGCAACTCTCTTAGCTTGTTGAGTGTGCTCAAGTTTCAGCAACCTGGAGACATGCGTTTGGATCAACACCCCATGTGTCATCAATGTACCCATTTCTAACCTGTATGTGTCTTATTTTTTAAATCTCTTTTGAAAAACTCTAATCTTCTTGCTGATGAGATCAGAAGAAAAGGATTTTCGCACATTTTGTGCGGGATGGACAGGATCACAGCACCAGTGACTAAAACAGTTGCAAAATCTAGGAGACAGAAGAGCTTGGGAGGAAGGGAGAAAATGCTACTGGAAGCACTGGCCCCAGTGTGAAGAAGCAATCTGTGCCCAACACAAACAGGATTGACTGTAGGAAGAAAGTACATGATTCTGTCAATAGACTTGTGGAATATTTTGACATTATTTCCAATTTAAGATGACTGATCTTAACATTTTGACCATTTATAGCCTAAAAATTGTAATGAAATATCCAATAGTAGAAGATACTGTTATAGAAGGCAGAATATTTCCATCTTTGGCTTTTTAAAAAATAAAATAGTACCATAAAAAGAACAATAGAAAAATACAAACAACACAAAGCAGGGACGTTAAAAATGATACAGGTTTCAAACCAAATGATAGGAATTAGCAGTAGTTGTTATATTACATATTGTCATCTTCAACAAAGTTGCTCAGATTACCAGATGTAAGAATAGAAGACTGATGAAATCATTAAAGAGAATAAGAAAATAATAATTTAAAAGAACATTAGAGACTACAAATAATGTCATTAGGCACAATTGTAGGAATTCACCAATGGATGTTACACTGCAAATTGTTGTCATCACATAAGTTGCTCAGATTACCAGATACAAGCATGCAAAATTGGTCAAAATAGTAAAAACAAATCTTTTAATCATTAACTGTTCCCCTCAACAAACCATCAGATGCCATCTTTGGCTTTCCAATCATTCTGTTCTATGAAACTAATTTGCTTCAGGCTCGTCAGTGCATGAGTCATTGTCCCTCCCATATTAACACCAACTGTGCAATCTGAGGTTCATGATGGTATTCCAGGAACAGTGGAATATGGTAACTCTTCCACAGGCCTGGGCAATGTGGAGTGGCTGTCATACAAGAATACGTCATCTCACGCGATTTTAATGATGATGGCTCCCTGGGAAGGAACACAAGGTGGAAAACTGGTTTGGCAGCTAAGCTCTGGTTCAAGTCAAAGTAAAGATGAGAAGCAAGTACTGTTTTGACTAAATTTAGGAAATTGTTGATAAATGATGAGAAATTATGTTTCAGGAATGCCTAACCAATATTAATAATGTTGAAAAACACTAAGATTTGTTAACCTATTCATGTATGAGCATGCAAAATCATATACATTTTTATCATAAACATTTAAAAATATATAATAAAATGACTGGAATAAACTACATCAGTGGTAATGATGTCAGTGGCAATTGTCTCCGATGATGGAGCTAAGGGAGAACTTTTCAGTAACTTCGTTTTATCTAAAATTGTTCTATAGTTGGAAGAATAAATTCTATCATTTTAAAAGGGGTTATTCAACAAGGTCTTGTAGGGCTTAATAGATGTGGGAGTTCATAGATTACAGTAAGTGCCCTTTTGATGATGGTACCAGGCAGCAAATAACATTATAAAAGCAATTTTAACTGGCTGTGGTGGCGCACACCTGTAATCCCAGCATTCGCGAGGCTGAGGCAGGAGGATGGCTAAGAGTTCAAGGCCAGCCTGGCCTACATAGTGAGTTCAAGGCAGCCTGAACTATATAACTAAGCTTTGCCTTAAATAACCAAAACAAAACAAAGGGCAGTTTTATATATATAAAAGGAAACATGAGTGCTATTGGAATAGCCAGTTTAAAATGTCTGGTCGAAAGTTGAATAAGCATATACGGAGCATAGGGAATAAAGACCTAGACGGTAAAAGGGAACCCAATACACTGGACAAGGAGAGGTGAGTCTAGGGTAGAGATTGAAGTAAGCGGAGCGGGGCAGAGCCACAGGGGACTAACTGAGCTGCCAGGATCGGAAGAGCAGCTTGTGAGGGCTCAGAAGTGGAGAATGGTGTAAGCCCCTGGGGTTGCTGTAACAAAGCACCGTACATTGGGCGTCTTACAACATCGCAGCATTCTCTCACTGTGCTAGAGGCTGGAAGTCTGAATACAAAATGCAGGCAGTGATATTTCCAAAGGCTCTGAGGGGATCTTCTGTTTCAGTGTCTGGTGGCTCCAGATATGCCTTGACATGTGGCTGCGTCCCTCTGTCTTCGTAGGGCCTTTACCCTGTATGTGTCTTCTTTCCTGCCTTTTATAAAAAAAGCAACAACTTGTGATCAAATTCAGGGTCCATCTAGAGAACCTAAGATGCTTTCACTTTAATATCCTTAACTACAGCTGCAAAGAACCTTTTCCCAAATGATATCATGTTCCCAGGCTCCACAGATTCAGGGATGGATATATCCTTCTGGGAGCAGCCATGCAACTTGCTCCAGGGGTAGGACAAGAAAACTGTGTGCACTGTGCAGAGCAGACAGGGTCTCTTTGGATGAACCTTCCATTTAACACAGGTCCTTCCACTGAACACAGGAAGATGAGGCCTGCTTAATTTTGTGTAACTTATCTTTCTCCATATGTATTTGGTACCCTCTTCTCTCATTGTAAATATGAAGATGAATAAGACACCATCTCAGCTCTGATGGAGTCTACTGGGAGAGAGAAGTGTGTAATCAAAAGAATGAAAAGCACTGTTTAAGTGTCAAAACAGAAAAATGTCCCAAGTATTATGGAAGCCCAGCCTGAAGTAAAGGTGATTTTCTGTGAGATCAAGGATAAGGAAGGCATCAGGTAAGTGTTAGTAAACAAGAGGCTGGGACTGGGGCTGAGACTCTTTGTGGAGCAGAAAGCAAACTGTGCTTCAATCTACCCTCGATCTGAAAAATTATGGGATCCCCCTGACATCAAAGGGATTTTCTAAAATAAATTTGGTAGACAATAGCCTGTGTCCATTCACAGAGATGATGTTCTCTGAATTAATGAGGGGATATTGATAAAGGAGTTAAATATTCCAGCAACTTCAGTGATTAATGCTAAGGAGAGAGCAAAACCTTGAGATTTTCAGAGTTTTGTTCATAGAAAAATTGTTTTAAGGGGAGGATTGACCAAAATGGAATCTAGAGTCTAGGGCATCTGTCGGTGTAAATGAATTTATTGTAACAGTTTTGAAAGCTAAATTCATTAACAACTAGTTCTGTGAAATGATTTATGAAATACTTTGTAGTCAAAAAATTGGAAAATTGATGAAATCAACAAGTTTTGCCTTTTTAAAAATAACAAGCTTAATTTCATGAAACATGCATTTCTGCAAATGTATTTAGCACCCTGCAAAGTATTAAAGGACAACCCTCAATTAGTACCTTTTCATTTTCAGTATTAGAAGGTTGTTTGTAATTACACTGGGAACCAGTATCCTATTTCCCAAGATTCCAAACTAGGTTTAAAAAGGATTTTAGACTTAAGCAAAAGAAAAAAAAAGATATTATAATAGTGGTTTTATTAATCAAGAGCTTCATTTAGAGCACTTGTTCTCCCCCCAAATTTTCTGTCTAAAAGTCCACAGGCAACCCTTATCCGTTGGAAATCTCTAGAAAGAAAGCTGTAGATCCACTCTCTCAGAATACAAGCCACTCTTATCTCTAGATTTGCCTCTTTAGTCTCAATGCATAATCAAGGCTTTGAGATCTCACACTTCAGCACCAGACTGAAATGCCCTGAGTATCCTCAGGATCTTGCTTTACAGCTCCATCAGTTGATACCTGGATCACACTGTGAACCATGAAGACAAGTTATGGATGTTAGTGGGAGTGTGCCCTGGTGACTTATTGAAATAACATTGGTTTTTATAAGCAACCTGATGCTTTTGAGTACGTCTTTGAATACTACTCTGCCACCAAGGTCACGTGCAGGTAGATTTCTTGCCAGTTTATCAAAAAAGAGAACACCGGAAAATATTGTAACTGATTTTTATATGTAAAACAATAAATGTAGCATTTGTTTCATTTCTATGTTAATGTAAAGGGATATTAACTGGCATTTTAAATTTTAAAATAATTAGTTATTTAATCATTTAGATATATTCAACTAGTATTTTAGAAAGCTTAAAAATGCAAACCTCTTTCAAAAAACTTGGAGTCCCAAAGTCTTACCTGTTTGCATTGTACAATATCCTAAAAAGGTGTTCCCTACCTTCCTTTTCATTATATTCTTGATATTCTATATCAGAGCTGCAGGATGTTCACATTTACCAGTCAGTCTGCCTAGAGCCCTCTTCACAATCTCTTATCCATCATTTCAAATCTAAACCCTAAAAGATGACTACTAAAAAGTTACACTTTGGACAGCTCACTTGGTGACAGCCTGATCTGAATGAATGGGGGGCTATGTATTATTTTATGTGCTCTCTTCAGAGTCAACAGTCGCAAATTTTGCTGAGGAAATATGAGATGTAATCAAAACATCTGGTGAATGTTTAAATATAAATTTTTAAAACATACAGTAAAAGGCACATTGCCATGAATCACTCTCAAAATGTTTCTCCTCACTTCAAACATACTTACCATGACGCTGATGCTGAAAGGGAAAAATTAAAATTTCAAATATAAATCTGCCCAGGATGCCCATCCGGACCAAGTGGACAATGTCCACCAGGTCTGATAATAGAACACTTCTCTTTTTGTGTAAACCCTGGCTTTGTTGCTTTTGTAACTGATGGCCTTGCAATGTGACTTCAAATATAATGGGGCACTTCTTCCTTTGTATAACTGATAGCTTTGCAATGTAATTTGAAATGTTCAAACTCCTTCAGCAACCCACGATGTCACCCAACCCTCCAACTGTATATGCCAAATCTGCCTATGTACTTCCCTGCTCACTGTCCCTGTGAAATCCCTGAACATCAGGGAGAGGGGGTTTTGCCTGTGGAGGAGACAGCCTAGTCAGAAGCTCACTGGTGTAGTGAACTGCCTCCTAATCTCCTTGATGCAGGTTTTTCCTATGTTTGTGGTATTTTCTGCAACAACACCACAGGTGGACAAGACACCATGGCAATTTCTGTCAAATAAAAACATTTTATTTTGTCCTCATTCACCTTATTCACTGAATCTGACACCTGACCTTTCCCTCTGCAACCTCTGGCTCTTCCCCAAAATCAAATGACAGTGAAAGGTAAACTTTTGGGATACTTACTGAGGCAGCCATGACAGCTCAACAATCACAAAAGAGGACCTCTAGAACTGCTTCAAAGCTGGCAGGAATGATGGGATAGTGTGTTCAAAGTGAAGGGGAATATTTTGAGAGGGATTAATGGCAGTGTGTTTTACTGTAGTTTTTTTTTTTTAATTAAACATTCTCTGTACTTTTCGATCACTCCATGCACTCTCTGATAACAAAATGTTGCCCCATAAAATAAGGTAGATGCCTTATGTTAGTTTTCTCAGGCAGGGAAAATGTCTAAAATCAGATGTTTCTGATTTTAACATACAAAGCTTTACAAAGTTGCATATGAGGTATTCAGAATAAAAAGACCTTGGACATAGAGTAGGGGTGTGAAAAAGACATTTTTCAGTCAACTCGAAAACTTCTAGAGTAATGAACTAAATAAATTGTTAGAATAATCTAGACACAAAAAGGAGAGTTCTCGATTAACTTCACCATAGTTTCCACAGTGAGGCAAACATTTGAGCACATTGACCACTCTGCACAGAGATTTGCGCACATCATTTTCCATTCAATTAGACTTCTGTGAGAAAATGTCACTAGTTACCCTTACCTGCTTTGTTACTTGTGGTTTATGTTTCCACTTCTTAGTTGCTGTATTAAGTCAGCCTAATAGGGACACACACCCTCCCTGAGTCACAGACTCAGCTCTCCTTTTGAAGCCAGACCCTTAGAGTACAGCCTTTTCCCCTCAGGCTAGTATTATTTGTTCAAACAAATTTATAAGTCTTTGAAAAAATTCTTAATTTCAGTATGTTCATTTTCTAAATGAGGAAAAAGAGTTTCCCATTCTTCACAAGAAGAGAAAAGTAGAAGTTGAACAGCTAGTAAAAATTTAGAAATAGAAGTATATAGTCCTTCACTGGGTAACAGAGTCCTGATGCGTGGACCAGGTTCACTTTAATGTCATGAATGTCCAAGAGCATGTTCCCAAAGCCTGTGTGCACGCGCGCACACACACACACACACACACACACACACACACACCATGGACAAATGTGAGGTTCACACACGCCATACACAAAGAAAGGGACAATTAAAAGTGGGTTTGTCTCTCCTTCCCCTCTTAGTCCAGCACAACACGATGACCTTGAAGATCTCTGAGCATTAATGAAAAGCCAACAAGTCATTGCAAGTAACATCTGAGGCTCACAAGTTAATTTGATCACATTCCAGTTTCTTAATTACTATGCGTTTACTTTAATATGAGAGATTGCTCATAAATTAAAACTACTCTTTTTCATTTTGCAGGCACTGGCAGAAATATTTTAATAATAATTGCAACCTATCCTGCAATTACCATTTACTGTCTTATACTCTGGCAACGGATTCCCAAAAGTCAACAATTAGAACCAGACATTATTATGTTTTAATACCAGTTTAAATCACTCACGGTATGTTATTAATTTCCCATAACTCACTTATCCACTCCATACACATTTCACATGTAATTTGAGTTTTTGTATTAACAACATTCCTGTGAGAATAGGAATAGAATGAGAACACAAACTTATAAAGGAGAATATGTTCACTTTTGATGAATATCTACTGTGTGCCAAATTAATCATACTGTCATCTACCCTTAATGATAGGTGTATTGTCATCCCCATTTTGTAAACACAGGGAACAAAGATTTAGAGAAGTAAAAGAACTTTCACAAATGAATACAGTTAGAAAATGGTGAAATATTTGATCTATTCAACCAAATACTTAGCGTATATCCTGAGCTATATCCTTGGCCCCCAAATACTTCCTCATTGCCCACCTATTACATGGATGGCATTATCTGGGCACCTAAAGTATTCCATCATACAAAAAGGGATAAAGACACTTCCCTATCATTTCTTTCCCCTGTAGCTGTGATTCTCTGCCCTGGTGGAAACACACCAGAATTACCTGCAGAACTTCTAAAGAATACCAGTGCCCAAGGTCCAGCCCTGGTAATTAAATCACAACCTCTGAAAGTGAAACTCAAGGACTTTAAAAGGTTCACAAAGTCATTCTTAAGTGCATCCAGGATTGAGAGTCTATTTATTAGATTATGGTGTCTACAAAGTCACTACTCTCCAGACATACTGCTTACATTTTAGAGATAATGATGGAAATTTTTGAATAAGGCCAATATTTAAATTGGTGGACTTAAGTAAATTGGATTACCCTCCACAATAGGGTGAACGTTTTCCAATCAGTTGAAAGTCTTAACAAATTCTAACTTTCCCCAAACCAAAAGGAATTCTGTCGGGTCTCCAGTGTGCTGGTCTAACTTTGATATTGTTAATCTTTTGAGACAAAGTTTAGCAATGAAGTTCACATTGGCCTTGAATTCAATTCGTAGCCCAGGCTGGCCTCAAACTCATGGTGACCTGCTTGCCTTACCCTCCCGATTGCTGTGATCACAGGCATGTGCCAGCCTGCAACCCTGACTTTTTACTTGCATCTTTACAATTGTGGAAACAACTCATTTCTCCCTCTCTCCTCTGCACACACACAACTGTTGATTCTAGTTTTCTGGACACCTCTGGCTAATACAGAAAAAGAAGTTAGAAAGGCAACAAAACACATTGGAAGAAGGCTTTGATGGGTAGGCTAAAGAGCTGGGTCTTCATTTGACTGGGCCTGTAGAAGTGTGTGAGAGAATCTTAAGAACACAGGTTTTGCCTTTGATACTCACTGAAATACTAGTAGATTGCACGGGTTAATCTCTAAGGTCCTTTGCTCTTTAAACTGTCACCACAGAAGAGGAGCATTTACTCAGAAACTTGCAATTCATTAGAACAGAATTGGAAAGTTTACTAGACAATGAGTTTCCTTCATTGTTACACCAAAGAACCACTAATTTATCACAGGAATAAAGAATATGAAGAGGTTGAGTATGATACTGAATAATGAGGCTGTAGACTTCAAATCTATGGATCAGGCCCCAACTTGACATCCTCCTGTTACTTTATAACATGCTGAATCTGTCCTCTTTTGGTGGAGTAGCCATGAAACATAGCCTGGGTTTTAAACAATAAATGAAATTAGACTTCAAGATTTAAACAAAGAACACTAAGAGTTTTATCACCTACAGTCCTAACTTCATTTTCAAAGATTTCTGCTCACAGAATTCTTGTATCTCTAATGTTAACAGAAGCACAGAAAAAGGTGAATTTGTTTCAAAAGCATTTAGAAATAATTTCTAATTGTTATACTATTTTGTAGCTCTGTAATTAAGTTGCAGTTTTTCCCTGTTATAGGGCAGTCTAGATTCTCTTCTTAATTTATCTCAAACCTGTCGTTCTCTTTCTGGTATTCTGTACTACTGTTATTGAGATCCCACTCCATTCATTCCTATACTCATTAATTCCATTTAGTATTTATTAAATAAGTATATACTGAGTACTTCTCCTAAGTCCTACTTTGTGGAAGGTATTGGGAATTTAGTGATGAACCAGAAAAAGAAAAGAAAATCTTGTTCACATCTTGACACAAGATCTCCAAGTGAAAAGATACATCAGAAAAAAATGTCTCAAAAGGTACAGACTCAGCACCCGATGGGACTGTTTTGACTTTGCAAGTATTTGGGGGTTTCTTTTATTGCTGCTTGGTTTCTAGAAACTGCACAGAGCAGAACTTTATGTGTGGATATTATTATAGATGTAAAGTATTTTCTGGGAGACATGCAAAGTGCAGAAGTTAACAGCTTTCCTCTTTCCTCACATATGTTAATGTTTCCTCACTTAACAATAATGTTTGAATCCCTACTGAAAGCAAGTTTTGGTGAGAATACAGTGAGTGAAAGAACAGACTTTGCATTCCTTGGGCTTACTGTATAACACAGGAGTAAAAGGGATAATCACAAAATATCCTTGGAAACTCCAAGTGTAATGATTAAAAGGCAAACATGGAAATGACAGAGAGCTCACTTAGTCTAGAGATGGAGAGAAGGTACCAAACATAAGTACCATTAACCATGTGTAGAAAATCAGTGAGTTCTAGACATGCATTTGCTTAGTTCATTTAGTCTCAATCAATACTGGGAATGTGATTCCTTTCTGTAAAGTGTTTTAGAGTCTGCCTTTAAATGTCCTGGAAAATGCTATTTTTTTTTTTTTTAATTTGAGTGGCCTGACAACTCTTACTTGATTGTGAGGATGAATAATCTCCCCTTTCAGTGGGTAAATAGTGTCCAGGTTGAAAATAGATCACACACAGAGCAAAAATACAGACAGCCAATGTACTTTCTGCTATAACAACATTAAAGGTCCCTTCTGGATGCTGTCTTCTAAACTGCTGCTGCTTAACCATCCCATATATGTACTCTAAAAGTGGCTCTCTAGGGGCCAGGGATATATCTCAACAGTGCAGAATCTGCCTAGCAAGGGTTAGGTTCTGAGTTAGATTCCTGGTACCCACCCAAATAAATAAATAAAAGTGGCTCTCTTTGAGATCACCTGGAGAGCTTAAATATTAAGCCTAAATCTCATACCCACACATCCCATTCAGACAGAGTCTGGCTTAAGTGAAGTTTAAAACACACTTTAGGTGCTCCTAATATGAAACTGTAACTTAGAACCACCAGGCAATAGTAATCTCATTGCTAAAGTCACTGGTACTCCACCTCTGATGCATATTCTTTGATATTTGATTAGTCTTTTCTGTTATTGTTGTACATTTTATAGTCTGTATGTACTGAACTCCATTAAGAGAGGCTCCCTGATTTCTTAGGATTCAATCTCATGTTATTGGTCATGATTGGCTAGTAAATTTCAGACACTGAAAACTCATCTTATGAAAAGTCTTAAAGGAGAGAGAGTTTAGGGTTCACGATGAAACACTGTGTTTGGATTTGAAGCACATTTAAAGCCTGCACCTTCTGAAACTGGGTAAGGGAGATTCAGCAAAGTATATTTAACTTAACAAATACTTAGAACAAACGAAAATTTGTAGTTCAATGACTATATATTTTGGACTGGAATGCTGAGAACTTAAGTTTCTATCCAAACGCAATTGTATTTTAATTATAGTTATGATCCTCCAACATATGCCTAGAACTGAAGAGTCCACAAAAATCATTATAACTTAAGGAAATAACAACAAAGACAGGTGCCTGTACCTTTGAATGACACACATACACATAATAGCACTATTTTCTGTGAAGATAGAAAAACAAGCAGTTCAAATTATATAAGCCATGGAAGTTGATCTGAGAAAGACAGGAATGCACTGATCAAAAACCTGCCTGGGGTAGCGGAGGTCAGATTGCACTTTGTCATGGTCACAGAACTTAGTGCAGGAATGGTACGCAATATTACAAAAAGAGGGAAAGCATAAAGAAATAGAACAAAGTTAGGAGGGAGCACCAGGAACTGAGGAAACTGGTCAGCAACATCTAGAAGTGACAGTGTGGAGTCCTGGGGCAGAAAGCTGGGTTAATACATTACCATAGGAGAGACCCATTTTATTTGCAGATACTATTCACCCACTCAAAAGAGGAGATTAGATTATCATCCTCAGATTAGAATGTGTTTTTATTCCAGATGAAAGAGTTTTTATTTTTAACTTCTAGACAGGGAGGACACCCTAAACTCCTTAGCAAGGCTTCTAAAAGGTGGCATTTGTGGGTGCTGACTTCTTGGTTGTTGCAGAATGAGAGGGAAAGACAGGAAGAGGAGGGACTTGTTGGGAAGATCTCGCAATAACTTATCTGTAAATTTATGAGAACTTTGGGCTTCCTGCAGACTGGGCAAAGACTTACAATAGAGTCTATTATGAGACAGTCACTTTGAAATAAGAATCAGTAAGATCGGCTAGATATGTGGGTGGTAAAGACAAAAAAGATGAGTCAAGTAATTGTCAGGTTTTGAAAGTGTGAATATAAATTAGGAGGTATGAAAGGAAACTGCTCAAAAGTAAAGAGCAAATGGGATGAGGGGAAAGAGAAAAGGAAGGAAGGGATAATTATGTATGTAGGTATGTATATACAGGAGAGCTAACATAGTTGTACACTAACATGTCGCTTTATTGTAAGGAACAGTTAATGATTAGTGGTTTGATCAATCTTTCATGCCTATATTTGTTTTACACTCTGAAGTTATCAATATGTAATACAACAACCATTGTTAATTCCCTGTCATTTTGTCTGTAATTCAGTTTTGATTGTACTCTTCTTCTGCTACTTTGTAAGTGGCTGTCTGTTTGTTAATATGTTTTCATTCTTTTACTTTAAAAATAAAAAAAAATTGTCAGGTTTTAAGCCTGAGAGAGAATGTGAAATCTTGGGAAACTGAGAAGATACTAAGTTCTGGGACCCATGTTATAGCATGAGCATAATAAATTAATGAATTCTGACAGTCATTTCTAGGGAAAGTGCTATCCATACTTATATATGTATGTCATCTGTCTCAGAGTGTGATTTTCCACACTTCCTTAAAACTAACACTGCAGATATTTTTTATCAGGGAAATAGGTCATGACAAGAATGCAGTGATTCTCTCATACCACATTCAGTTTGTACAATCACAAGTTACAGAGGATTCCTCTAACAAAAACCTAAAAGTCAATGCATTAGCTTACTAAGTAAGGTGCCATAACCAAGTATCATACATGAGGTGGCTTAAATAACAAAAGTGTGATGAAATCTCAGTGTTGTTTTAATTTGCATTTCTCAAATGACTAATGATGTTGAACATTTTTTCATATATTTGTTTCCCGTTCGTATTTCTTCATCTGAGAAGTGTGTGTTCATCTCAGATGCCCATTTTTGAATTAGGTCTTTGAATTTTGGGGGCCTGGGTTTTTTTGATTCTTTATATATTCTAGATAGGAGTCCTTTGTCTGAGGGGCAGGTGGATAAAATTTTTTCCCAATTTGTGGATTTTCTTTGTACTCTGTTGGTGATTTCTTTTGATGTGCAGAAAATTTCAATAAGATGAGATTCTAGTTGCTGATTCTTTGAAGTATTTCCCATGCAGTTTGGTTTTTGTTCATGAACTCTCTGCCTACCCCTATGTCTTTGAGAGTTTTACCTACTTTCCCTTCCAGTAGATTTAGTGTTTCTGTTTGACACTTAGATCTTTGATCCATTTTGACTTAAGATTAGTGCATGGTGATAGACATGGGTCTAGTTTTAGTCTTCGGCATGTTGAAAACCAGTTTTTCCAGATCCATAAAAAAAGTTAAAAAAATAACAAAACTGTGTTTTCTACAGTTCTGTAGAATGTAAGTCCAACATCAAAGTTTGCTTTCCTTTGACCTCTCCCCTTTGCTGGTGGCAACTTCTGTCTGGGTCCTTGCATGGTTTTTCATCTGGATAAGCACACTCCTGGTGTCTCTCCATCCCTTTATATGGATACCTGTGGCGGTGAATGAGGACCCATCCCTATGGTCCCACTGAAGCTTGATTACCTCTTTGGAGGCCCCATCTCCAAATACAGTTACATTCTGAGGTACAGAAGGTAGTATTTCAACATCTGTGGGCTTTGGGGACATGATTCACTTCCTAACAGTCTCTGTGTTCTCTAGTATTCTTTTAAAGGTATTCAATGTTTGAGAATCAAGCTTAAGATATTTCTGAGAGGTGGGTTCAAAGTTAAAAAGAAAATTCACTTCTTCCAAAAAGCAGAAGAAATGAATTTTATCATTTAAATCCTAGGAATTATATGAAATGAAAATACACCATGTAGCTAAATTACCTTTTCATTCCTATAATTATTCTATTTTAAATGAGGAGGGAAAAAAATCATTCCCATTTTACCAAATCATTTCCTTGCTCATAATCTTTCCTATTTCCCATTTGTGTTGAGTAGCCAAATATTCACTTAATTCATATATTCTTTCATGTAGCACCACGCTATGTCCCAAGATAGAGCAGAGAATAGGGCAAAGAGTACACTGTGGTACAACTTTTGCAACCCAATCGGGGGCACAGACAAGCAAACATGCAATGGCAGCAATCTGTGATAAAGGCAAGGATGTGTCTGCTGTGAGTAGCCAGGAAAGCTCAACACAGTAAGCTCATCAGTGGGACTCAGAAAAGGCATCCCTGAGAGAATGATGCATAATCAGTAGCATAAAGAATAGATAAGCATAGCAAAAAAGGAGAGTAGGTACACATATTCCGGCAAAGTACAGCAATTACAGCTCAGCTCTGGGTGTGAGAGAGAGAGAAGGTCCTCTAGGGCAGTTGCAAGTTCACTGCAATAGGAGCAGGTATCACCAAGGTGTGGAGACCAACACTGAAGAGAACAGAGCTAAAGAGAGGGTTACTTTACAGGTCTGTAGAGAAAAGTAGATGCTGTCCCTGGGTACGAGAAGCTTTGATAAGGGTTTAACTTGGGGTGTGATTGAATCAGATCTGAACTTGAATACTTTCACTCAGAATACTGTGCAGAGTGAGTTGGAGAATGGAAAGATACTTGTGAGCTTTCTAGAAGAACTGAGGGGATAATCCTTGGAAGTAGGTTAATCACAGTGAGATAAGGAAAGCTTGGTTCATTTGTGAGAAATTAAAGAAGAATTTGCTGTTTAAAACCCACAAAGGACAGTGGAATTTTTCATGTATTTTGTTTGCTGAGGTACCCCAAATGCCTTGAATAGTGCCTGGCACATAGAAGACCAATGAATATTTGTTGAATGAACTTATTAGATATACATATGTGACTTAGTGTTCATAGGGGATCTATTTTAGGACTCCTCACAGATACTAAACCCTCAGGTTCTCATGTACCTTTTATGAAATGATGTATGCAGTGGTCATAGTTTCACATATCCTACACCTACCCTCCTGCATACTTTAAATCATCTCTATATTTCTCATAATATCTAATAAAATGCAAAAGCTATGTAAACAATTGGTATACTACATCATTTAGACAATAATAAACAGAGAAAAAACATACATGTTCAGCACACAATTTCTAAAAGATGTTTTTGATCTGCAGTTGATTGAATTCATTAATATAGAACCCTCAGATAAGTAGATCCCAAGTATTTTGACTATCAATAGCAGTTGTTTTACTCAGTATGAAAAAATTCAAATCTTTAAGTATTTTCTCAAAGCACAAGGAAGTCCTAGTTGACATTGAAATTAAATATGTTAATTTTTTTGAAAAGTTAGATTATATTTTCCTTTTTTTTTCAGTAGCATGCCCCTTCCTAGTTTAAAGAATTGGAAAATCAAGCATTTTGAAAGTGCAAAGTTTGTTTTCTTCTAAAACTATTTAAGTTTGGCTTTAAAATCATATCCAGGCCTAATCAGACAAACACCTGTTGTCCTCTTGCCCTGTGTTCCGTGCTGAGGCCTGAAAGCACACTTTGGTGTTCACAGCCTTGATCCTCCTGGGCAGGAGGCCTGTAGAGGCCCCAGGGCAGCACAGGGCACTTGGGCAAGGAGTCTGAAAAGCCAGTTAGGTAAGAAGCCATTGGAGCATGGTACAATGTTTTGCCCAAGTTTCCACTGAAGTCAAATGGACACGAGGGTTGCATAAACGTTATTATTGGCAAACGGAGAACCGGTTCCCCTGGCACGCCCTTTCCTAGTCTACCCTGTGCACTGCAAGAAGGAGAATGCTAGGATTCCATTCTTCCCCAGAGGGAAAAGGAGAGCAAAAGGCCATAAAGGTATATAAGAACAGATCCGCCCCAGCCCTCCTCATGCTCTGTGGCTGGAGAGAAAGTGAGTCAGAGGGAGTCTCCTGTGTACACCGTAGAGGCTGCACAGTGGTTATCGTCATAACTCTGCCAAGTATACCGCGGTAATTGGAGCAGCCACTTGGGGCTGCCATTTGCAGCTTTAGGAAGGTGACAGTAGACACTAGGAAGACTCAGTCTGCATTGCAGGAACCCTCTCCTCCACCTCCTTTGTGCCCCTAAGGATCGAGGTCTGTCAGTTAGCAGGTCTCTCCCTTCTAATCTGCCTATGCCAGGAATCTGCTCTGATGAAGGCAGGCACAGCCATGATGGCCAATGTGCTTTTGGCTGTAAGTAGATGGAAGGTGTGACAGTACTTGCAAAGGGAAGGCAGAAAGGCAGAGCAGAAAAACGACTGAGGGCAGGGGATGCTCTCCAATGTGTCAGTTCTGCTCTGGTTAAACATGTGTACTCCTCTCAGCCAAACAAACTTGGCCTAGGAAGTCCCTTTCTTGTTCGAAGGCAAGTTAACAACCGCATCTTGTTCCTGGGGCACTCCCTTTTGCAATCTCACCCTCCCACTCATTTCAGGCAGTTTATCAAAACATTCCTTTTGGCATTTGATTTTCTCTCTTGGAAGACTTTCCAGTGGCGGCATTTTCTCCATCCTGTAACTTCCTCGGTGGTGTCATATGCCCCTGCAGGTGTCCTAGCAAACTCCCTGCTGGCCTGCTGATAAACAAGGGATCAGTAAAGGGTAGATGCTATATCTTTTTATTGATAAATCTAGGCCTCACTTCCTTTCTTAGGCCACAATAGCAAAGAGTCTGATTCAAATGAAGCAAGTGGGTTATGATGAAATGTGGTTTTAGTCACCTACAATACCATATAGTTTCTCTCCATTTCCAGGAGTCTTGCCAGGGGCTTTTGGAAACATAATAAATGTGGGATGGGGAACCTGTACCCGCACTTTTCTGAGACCCCAAAAAACAAGTCTTCCACTAACAGATCATACTCCTTGTAGACAGACATTTCTGTGACTGCTTTTGGAATGGCCAGGAAAGCCTGAGTGAACATGGTAACACTACTGCTCTCTAGGCTGGGGACAGACTCAAGCTATCTTTTATAATTCTAAAAGGTTAAAATTTATCAACAGAGTGAGAAATCAACCTTTACAGTCCACTCCAAAAGGAAGCATTTAACCTCTGAACTATTGAACCATAAATTCACACTCAGAAAAAACTCCCACACAGTTCTAACAATTCTTTGTTGTTGGAATGTAAGGTTCAGACATCACTATATGGGAAAATGTTATACTCCGTTTATTTATTTGATTTTCTCCTCCATCTGTCCTCATCCCCAGCTAAGCCACAAGCTTTTTTAATATTCATTTTGAGAAAAAATTCATGAAAAATAGTTCCCCAACAAAATAGTTTCTCACCAGACCCTCAGCTGTATTTATATGTGACAGGTGTATGAAACAAAGACTTACGGGAACGCCAACAGAAGAAATGAAGAAATACGCTGCTGGACATAACTGCCCTCACTGTCTCCCCTGCTGGCAGAGAGCCACTAACTTGTGCACAGTGTCCTTCACATCTTATTTAAGGGCTGAAAGTTTGGGGAGATCACCCTTACTTCAAACTGCTAAGAAGATGCTGGACCAAAGTCCACATTTACAAAATGAAAGACAAATACTAAATACAACAGCACTTTGAAATCTTATTCAAGTCATTCCTGATCTTGTTTTATGTGCCTCGGAAAAATTATTTTACATCCTATATAATGACTGGCCACTGTAGAGGTCATCCAACTAAGACAGAGAGGTAGATGGTACTGAGCCCAAGGAACACAAACTTTACAAGTTCAAATCATATCTGCTGTGCAATGCAGACTTCTCCCATCTTCCATGTTGCTCAGGAGCTCTATAGGAGAACACTGCCTTCGGTTTTAAGGTCATTTTCTCATGAACTAAAAAAAGAAATGTTATTTCCATTTTACAGAAGCACTGACTGAGACGAGGTGACCTTTCCGAGGAGCGCACAGCTAGGAGGTGCGGCAGAGCTGAGACAGGGACGCAGCGACATTACAGTCCTTGTGTTAACTGGCTTCTCTGCAGTGAAGACAGCAGTGGCCATCCTTGTTGAACTGACACTCTGGAGTGTTACTGTGGCTTGAAGGTGCCAAGTTGCTGTAGGGGTCCCTAGGCTGAGTGAAGTAGGGAAGGAGTCCTGGCTGCCTTTCCCACCACACACGTCTTCTCCCACTCAGTTCGGCCATAAGTCTTTTCTGAGAAGGTTTCATTAGCCTTCCCAGCCCCTGCAGGCAAGGAACTTTGGTAGAGGTTTGGCAAAATACAGTACTGTTTCTTCTTGGTCCCAGTCTATCTTCAGTAATTGTGAAGTCTTAGGCAGATCATAATTGCTGTCAGTTCCAGATCTCTAAAATACAGTAATTATTTCCCACTCTTCCAGAAATGATTACAAGATAGTGGCATACATGAAATTACTTCCTAAATGAGAAAATACTCAATGTGCTATATAGACCTAACTTTAAATTCCAAAGGTTGACTTGGTGTGTGTTACGATGAATTTACTGGCAAAACAATGAGGTGGCATAAACTAATTTTTTTTATTCTGCTGGTAGGTGTTGGAGATACAATCCCAAAACTTACTGGTGTTTAAAATGCTGATCTAAGGAAAGGCTTTTGGCAGAAACCAAGATGGTTGTCAAACAAGTTTTTCATTTTGTGGTTTCTTGTGAGGCTCTGAAGTGTGGCCAGATTTAACAAAAGGAGACGCCCAGCATGAAGCCCTGGGGCCATGGGAGCTGGCACCCAGAGCAAGAACAGTCTCATTCCTGAGTTCTGAAAAAAGCAGATGCCTCAGCAGGTCTGCCCTCACTTCCTCCGGGAGTAAAAGCAGCCTGAAAGGGGCGAAGGCGCCTCCTGCCTCCTCCTGTCGGTATTTTCTAGACAGTGGATGGAACAAGATTTAAAACCGAGTAAGCAGTTCGACCCACCTCAACTCCCTTGGAGCACTGGACCTATTTTTTCAAGGAGTGTTTGGAATTAAACAGATTGTTTTAACCCTTGATTTAAAATTAAGAAAAAAAGAAAATTTTAAACACCTGTTAGTCTTTGAAACTTTCCTTCACGTAATAGCCAGCCTTTACTATCCCAAAGTGCACTATCTCACTCTTCGTGAGGCACGACTATTCCCATTTTGGAGATGGAGAAACTTAATTTCAGTGAGACAAAGTCACATAGCTAGTAATTGGCAGGGGCTAAACTTGAACCAGGCCTTCTTTTTGAAAATATCATCAATATTTTTGTGTTCCAGCAAAATGTTGGGGCCATCTGAAGCCCTACTTTTCATTCGGTGAAGTAACTAACATGGTTAATTTACTGACAAGTCTAGATTTTACAGGATCATTTCAATCAAAAGTTTTCTTCTTATTGTCCTCTAACAGTTCTTGAACCTGTCATAACTTCCTTTTCTTGTATAATTTTTTTTGAGACAAGGCTTTAATCTTGCTATGTAGTTCAGGCTGGCCTTAATATCACTTGGATCCTCCTGCCTCAGCCTCCAGAGTGCTAGGATTCCAGGCCCCTTGTGTACCCTAACAGGGTAGGGAGGCAACAGGGTCTGTGCAGAAGCAGTCGAGGAAGAGGGAAGGGGAGGAGTTTCCCGTGCTTGGGCGCAGGGATTGGATCCTTGTCACCACACCCTGAGAAAGCTGCCAGTTTCTGGAGGCCACTGGGTCAGGCCACAGGCCTGTGTGGTCCCTGAGCACTTGGGAGGTGGGAAGACCTGAACCTGGTTGTCTGTACCTTACTCCCTTGTTGTCCTTCTGCAGCACCCTTGGTTTAGCAACTTTGAGCCAAGCCAGCACCCAAGACTGTTGGAGGGGAGAAAACTCTTGCAGGGAGATATTCTCCACTGCACGGACTCTGTATGCACATCAAGGATCTCAGCACCAAGGAATAGGCTGCTGTAGGCAGGGTAGGGCTGGTCTTAAGGTATGGGACAGTGCTGCCAGGAAGGGCCCACTGGACTTAGTTCCCACCCTGGTCTTTGACCCTTTTCTTGGCGTGGAGGGGGGGAAACATCCAGGGTGCCAGACAAAACCAGGTTGGGAAAGGTATGGCTGGGATGCATCTGGAACCTAGAGTCCCTTTAATCGCCTACCTCTCATCCCAGGTGCAGTGGCCGGCACTACAGACGCCCTCTGTTACTCTCAGTGGCAATGAGTGCTTACCCATGCTGCCTTGGGAGCAAGGTGAGTGGCTAAATAGACTTGGGTTTTTCTTTCCCTTTAAGATGCTTGCTCTTCTCCCTTTACTTGCTTTACCTTTATTGTTAGTAGTTACAAAAAATGACCACATATTATGTACTTTGCTGTAAAGATTGGACAAAAAAAGAAAAATAATTTTTGATGTGATTCTATTTTTATACTTTTGTTTTAAAAAGATATTTTTATTGGTTCTTGTTTATAGTCCCTAATGATTGCCTTTATGGTGGGGAGTTGGTATGTGTGCGTAACATTTCTCAATCCTTTTATAAGTTAACCACTCCCCCTCCCAATATATTGTTTTTAACTGTCCAAAGTTAATTTGTGTATCTTGTGTCTCTGGGAACATAACGCTTTGAAGCATATGGCTGTATTGGAGGGGCAGAAGTGGCTGTGCTGAGGGAAGGTGGGGAGGGAAGAAGAGGGCAGAAAGGAAGTGGTGGGGTGGTTGGAGATCAGGTCTACTCAGCTCAGGCCTCCAGAAAAAGGCACTGGAATGCCAGTAGGAGCCCTTACCCCGAGATGTGCTCCAACGTTTGATAATAATGCAAACTGTGCCATGTTTTGAAGTTCAATATGCTCGAAATGATATTTATAAAACATTAGATGACCCAAATTAGATCACAGACACATCAATTGTAAGCAAATTAATTGTATCTGAGAAATTAAAGAAAAATGAACACATACACACACATTATAAAATTTTCCTGTTGAAAAAGTAGGAAAGAGAGCAGGGAATGTTTGATAAAGAATGATAAGCAAGCTGATCAACTGTCCCCTGCCCCACATGGTCCAAAAAGAAGGTGAATCTAGGAACTCATAATGAGCAGAGGATTATGATTTCATTATTGGACTAGGAGGTGAAAAAAAGAGACATTTTAATGGGCATGTTTTCCTTCAGTAGCCCAAGAATATGTTGAATAATTTAGATTTAATTAAATGCACTGAGTAAAGAATATATTGTTGACCATTAGCCACTTAATATATTTGCTTATAATATTTTCTCCTAGAATTCTTCCAAGGGTACCATTGCTTATAGCTACATTCTCTGAGCTAGAAGAAAGAATAATGACTACAACATGTGATTAGTCCAAATAGTTATGTGAATTACTTTTAAATTTCAATCCAGTCAGAATCAGATCTAAAAGTTGTATCAAAGACTGCTATTAGAAGAAAGAATCTCCTAATTATTTTTTATAAGATTTCCCAATAGCTCAAGGAATTTGGACTATGTGTATTACATGAGAATATAATTCTATTGTCAAATTAGTTTTAGAAACAACAGGATAAATGAAGTGAATCTTTTAACCATGGGGCTTTTCATAACCTAATTTAATATTGGTGCTGAAACTATGAATTTCTAACAAAAGAATATACCAGGTCATTTTTCTAATTTATTTGACCATGGAGATAGTACATGATTCTACCTAGATAGAATAATTCTCAAGAGAACATATTTAGAAAAATACTAGTTTACTGTATCAAAAATATAATCCAACAAATAATCATTGGGTGTATCTTGCATGCCAGTCCAATATCATTCACTCTGTGATTACAGAAAAATAAGGTAAACCAGGGATTGTGGCACATGCCTGTAATGCAAGCATTCAGGAGGCTGTGGCAGGAGAATCACCATGAGTTCTTGGTCAGTCTGGGCTACAAAATAAGTTCAAGACCTACCTGAACTATATTACAAGATCCTGTCTCAAAAAAAAGTAAATATTTTGTTCTAAGTAAACTGCAGGCCTCTAGACTCTTAGGAAATAATACCAAAAATAGCATAATAACAAAATTTATGCAGAATACAAATAAACATTTTCCTGATTCAAGAGATTTATTTAATTTTCAATATAGAGTCTGAAATTTTTATTCAGTTCAAGTTTCTGTCTTGGTGTCTAATCACCATTTCATTTATAACAAAATAAAATATTCAGTGCAAGAGAAAAACTGTTTGGTCTATAGTGTTAGTGCTCCCCAGTGAGACTCTAAGGAAACAAACACTATCTCAGTAGATGCATTGCTTTAATTTTATTTTTTTTTATTTTAAAAGTAAAAGAACAAAAGCACTAACAAACAGATACACAGTAGCACAAGAACAGTACAAAAACTGAACTACAGATAAGGTGACAGGGGATCAACAATGGTTGTTGTATTGCGCATTGGTAACTTCAAAGTGTATGCTCAGGACAATACAAATAGACATACAAGATTGATCAAACAATTAATCATCAATTGTTCCTTACATCAAAACGACATGAGACAATAGTGCAACCATGTCAGCCATCCTGCACATATATATACCTACACAGCTATCCCCCTCTTCCTTTTCTCCTTCCCTTCATCCTGATTGCTTTCTACTTTTGAGCAGTCTCCCTTCATACCTCCCAATTTATATTCCCACCTCCAGGTCCCTACACTAATGATACAATACGCTGTTTGCACATGCACATCTGATTTGCTTCACTTATGAGTATGGTCTCTAACCGTGACCATTTGCCTATAAAAGCCTCTAGTTTGTCTTTCTTTATAGCTGAATAATATTCCATTGTGTAAAAATGCCACAGTTTTTTAATCCAGTCCTCTGTGGATGGACATTTGCGTTGCTTCCACGATTTAGCTATTATAAATTGTGCTGCTATAAACAAGGGTGCACATATATCATGGTGATATGACGTTTTCGGATCTTCTGGGAAAATACCCAGAAGGGGAATAGGTGGGTTGGGTGGGACCTCTAGACCTAGTTTGCTGAGGAATCTCCAAACTGATCTCCACAGTGGTTTCACCAGTCTGCATTCCCACCAGCAGTGCAGCAGAGTCCCTATTTCTCCACAGCCTTGCCAGCATTTGTTATTGGATGATTTCTTGATGCTGGCCAATCTTACTGGGGTGAAATGAAATCTCAATGTTGTTTTCATTTGCATTTCTCGAATGACTAAAGATGTAGAACATTTTCTCATATATTTATTTGCCATTTGTATTTCTTTATCTGAGAAATGTGTATTCATCTCAGATGTCCATTTCTGGTTTGGGTCTTTGAATTTGGACAGGTACATGTTTTTTAATTCTTTGTATGTTCTAGATAGAAGGCCTTTGTCCAAGGAACAGCCAGTTAGGATTTTTTCCCAATCGGTGGGTTTTCTTTTTATTCTGCTGGTGATTTCTTTAGATGTGCAAAAACTTTTCAGTAAAATGAGGTCCCCGTTATCGATTCTTTGAAGTGTTTCCCTTGCAGTTTGATTTTTGTTCATGATCTCTGCCTACTCCTATGTCTTCAAGATTTTTACCTACTTTCTCTTGCAATAGGTTTAGTGTTTCCGTTTTAATATTGAGATCTGTGATCCATTTTGACTTGAGTTTGGTGCATGGTGATAGACTTGGGTCTATTTTCAGTCTTTGGCAAGTGGCAAGCCAAATTTTCCAGCACCATTTATTGAAGAGGCTATCTTTCTTCCAGTGAGCTCATTTGGCCCCTTTGTCAAAGAATAGGTGGCTGAGTGTTTATGGTCATGGCCATATCTTCCAGTGTGTTCCATTGATCCTCATTTCTGTTTTTGAGCCAGTACCAGGTTGATTTTATTACAGTAGCTTTATAGTATAATTTCAGGTCAGGGATTGTGATTCCACTTCACTGTCCTTGTGGCCCAGAATTGCTTTTGCTATTCTAGGTCTCCACTGGTTCTAGATGAATTTAAGGCATGTTTTCTCTAGATCTGTGAGGTATGCTGATGGTAGTTTAGTGGGAATTGCATTGAATCTGTACAACAATTTCGGTAGTATGGCCATTTTCACAATGTTGGTTCTTCCTAACCATGAGCAGGGAATGTATTTCCATTTATTTAAATCCTCTTCAATCTCTTTTTTCAGAGTACTGAGTTTTCATTGAATAGATCTTTTACCTCTTTTGTTAGTTTGATTCCTAAATATTTCAATTTCTTGGATGCTATTGTACAAGGTATGGTTTCCTTAATTTCCCTCTCAGTCTGTTTGTTGTTCATATATAGGAATGCTATTGAATTTTGGGTGTTGACTTTGTATCCAGCTCCTCTGCTGAATTTGTCAATTAATTGAAGGAGTCTTCTTGTGGAGTTTTTGGGGTCTTCCATGTAAAGTATCATGTCATCTGCAAATAGCGATAGTTTTACCTCTTCCTTTCCTATCTGTATTCCTTTTATTTGTCTCTCTTGTCTAATTGCTCTGGCTAATGCTTCTAGAACTATGTTGAATAGTAGTGGTGACAGTGGACATCCTTGTCTTGTTCCTGTCTTTAAAGTGAAAGCTTTCAGTTTTTGTCCATTTAGTATGAAGTTGGATGTTGGTTTGTCATAGATGGCTTTGATTAGATTGAGGTATAGGCCATCTATTCCTATTTTTTCTAGGGTTTTTAACATGAATTCATGTTGGGTTTTATTGAAAGCTATTTCCTCATCTATTGAGATGATCGTGTGGTTTTTGTCTTTGGCTCTATTGACATGGTATATTACATTAATTGATTTGTGAATATTGAACCATCCCTGCATTCCTGGAATATATCCAATCTGGTCTTGGTGTATAATTTTCCTTATGATTCGTTGCATTCTATTTGCTAGTATTTTATTGAATATCTTTGCATCTATGTTCATTAGGCAGATTGGCCTATAGTTCTCTTTCTTTGTTGGGTCCTTCTCTGTTTTTGATATTAGTATAATACTCGCCTCCAGAAATGAATTAGGGAGAATTGCTTCCTTTTCAATTTAATTGAAGAGTTTGAGGAGTGTTGGCATTAGATCTTCTCTAAATGTTTTATAGAATTCTGCTGTGAATCCATGAGGGCCTGGGCTTTTCTTTGTTGCTAAGTTTTTAATGACAATTTCAATCTCATTATTGATACTGAGTTGTTCAGGGTTTTTATATCTTCCTGGTTCAACTTTGGTAATTCGTACATTTCCAGGAATCTGTCAATTTCTTCTGGATTTTCTATCATATTGGAGCAAAGATTCTCAAAGTAGGTATTAATGAGCTTTTGAATTTCTGTAGGATCTGTAGTGTTTTCATCCTTTTCATTCCTTATTGCATGAATTTGAGATCTTTCCTTTCTTTTTTTGATAAGATTGGCTAGAGGTTTATCAATTTTATTTACTGTTTTGGAAAACCAACTCTTTGATTCACTTATTTTTTGTAGAGTTTTTTTTTATCAATTGCATTAATTTCAGCCCTAAGCTTTATAATCTCCTCCCTTCTTTGGGCTTTGGGCTTGACTTGTTCTTTTTCTAAAAGTTTGAGGTGCGACATTAGGCTATTTATTTGTTCTCTTTCTGTTTGCTTCATGTGTGAGTTCATTGCTATAAATTTCCCTCTGAGGACTGCTTTCATTGCATCCCACAGATTCCTATAAGTTGTATTTGTATTTTCATTTGTTTGTAGGTATTTTCCAATCTCTTCTCTAATTTCCTCTGTGACCCATTGGTTATTCAGGAGGTTGCTGTCTAATTTCCAAGTATTTATAAAGCTTTTGGAATTCCCTTTGTCATTGACTTCCAATTTCATTGCACTGTGGTCAGATAATATGCATGGGATAATTTCAATCCTTTTGCATTTAGGTAGGTATGCTCTATGGGCTAGAATGTGGTCTATTTTAGAGAAAGTCCCATGTGCAGCTGAGAAAAATGTGTATTCTGGTGTTGTGGGGTGGAACACTCTGTAAACATCTACTAAGTCCATTTGTTCGCACATTTGGTTCAGGTCTGTTATATCTTTGCTGAGTTTTAGTCCATTTGACCTGTCTCTTTGTGTCAAAGGGGTATTTAGGTCCCCTATTACAGTAGTGTTAGTGTTTATTTGGTTTTTTATGTCCATTAATATTTGCCTTCCATAGTTTTGTGCTCCAATACTTCTTGCATACATGTTTAGGATTGTTATCTCTTCCTTTTGCAGTTTTCCCCTAACTAGTAGATAGTGGCCTTCTTTGTCTCTTTTGATTGTTACCAGTTTGAAGTTTACGTTGTCTGCAAATATAACAGCTACCCCTGCTTTTTTCTGGGAACCTGTCGCATGGAGGATTGTTCTCCAACCTTTGACTTTCAGTCTATGGATTTCCTTTGGAGTAAATTGTGTTTCCTGTATGCAGCATATTGTGGGATTCTGTCTCTTAATGCACTCTGCCAGTCTGTTTCTTTTGACTAGCGAATTGAGGCCATTTACATTGATGGTTATAACTATTATATGTCAGCTTATTCTATTATGCTGTTTACTTGATGTTGCTTTCCTACTTTTGTTGTTTAATTTCTTGTTCTGCTTAAGGGTTCCTTTCTATTGTTGTTCTTGGGATTGTGGTCACTTTTTCCTCTGTCTAGAATATCTTTCAGTACTTTTTGTAATGTTGGTTTGGCACTCATGAAGTTTTTCAGCTGTCCTTTGTCATGGAAATATTTTATTTCTCCATTGAATTTGAAGGACACTTTTGCAAGATACATCAGTCTGGATTGGAAGCTGTTTTGTCTCAGAATCTGTAATACCTCACTCCAAGCTCTTCTTGATTTCATGGTTTCTGTTGAGAAGTCTGCTGTGATTTGGATGGGCTTTCCTTTATAGGTGATCTGTCTCTTTTCTCTAGCAGCTTTTAATATTGTATTCTTTTGTTGCATATCTGGGATCTTGACTATTATATGTCTGGGGGTGGTTTTATTTGGGTTGTGGCTCACTGTAGTTCTATATGCTTCATTTACTTGCACATCAGTATCTTTTACTGTGCTTGGGAAATTTTCTGCTATTATTTCTCCAAATATTTTTTTTTATGTCATTTGTGTTGCCTCCTGCTGTTTCACTGATTCCTATTACTTGCACATTATTTCTCTTTGCTTCATCTTGCAGCTGTTGCATTGATTTCTCCTCGTTCCTTGTTGACTTTAAGAGATTCTTCCTTTCATAATCATTACCTGTCATGCTGTCTTTAAGATCTGAAATTCTATCTTCAAATTCATTCAAGCGGTTTTTCAAACTTTCAATGGCAGTTTTCATTTCCTGGAAATCTCTTTGAGACTGTTTCATGTGTTCTAATTCATTCCTGAATTGCTCATGTAACATTTCCATTTGTTGCCTTTGATCTTCTAGTCTTTTATCTGTTTCTTCTCTGTACATGTGAAGCATTTCTTCCATTATTATTTTCATTTCATTTTTTGCCTGAGAAATTATTTCAGATTTAATCTCTTGTATGGCCTGATGGAGTTGTTTCTTTACTTCAGATGTGATCATTTCAGAAATTTTAGGTATGTGGTTTCCTAGTTCTCCTATGTCTTTGTGTCCTGTACTTGTTCTTAGTGGAGTTGTGTTCTGAGACTGCATTTTGCCCCTTCATTTTGTCATTTTGAATGTCAGATTACTGGTGCTGAGCTACTGACTACCTAGGCAGCTCACAAAGGACTCTAGGGACCCTAGTTTACCTGGATGTCAAAGTAAACCCAGAGTGGTGGTAGACTGTGGACCACTGAGCCCTGGGACCCCTGGCAATTGCTGGGGTGCATGGCTGAGGCCACACCTGCTATAGTGGGGGAGTGCTGGGCTTTGGTACCTGAGTGTCCAGTGTGTGGACAGGAAGCATGTGGACCTCAGCCTTGAAGCCTATGATGATCAGGCAGTGGCTTATGCTTCCGGATCCTCAGGTACGGGGAGCAAGGCTGATGACAGAGCCTGAGGCTGATTCCACACTGCAGGTCTCAACCATCAAGAGACAGGCCCTCCCAGTTGGAGTTTCTTCCTAACTCTAAGGTGTGGAGCAGAACCCAGGTGTAGGCCTTACCAGAGGAGAAAGGTTGTACTGGTCATGTGGCCTCACAAGTCAGCCTCTGTCGCTGGAGGAAGGTCTGAATCACACAGCCGGGATGCGGGCCGTGAAATGCAGTGCCACTTAGATGTCGGTGCTGGTCGGCCTTTGTCATCGGAGAAAGGTCCAAGTCGCACAGCCGGGATCCAGGCCAGAAACGCCGTGCCACTCAGATGTCGGCGCCTGTATTGCTTTAGTTTTATTGTTTCCAGATCTCTCCTTCAGCAGAAAATACAATAATTGCCTGGCTACATAGAAGGTGTCCTGGCAGCTGCACAGGAGCTCTGATCAAGTATGAGATGTCATCAAAATGGAAAAACGTGAGTTCACCAGGAGAAACAAAAGAAGACTATTCATCTGACATAAAAATGAAGATCATACACAATTATGAAGCTGTTAAAGTTAAAGCAATAGCACAGGACTTGAATCTGTCACATTCAACCATTTCAACAATCCTGATGGATCAAGACAGATGAAAGAGGCAATGAAAACATCAACAGGTTTTAAAACCATAACAACTAGGCAGCAGAAAGTCCTCATTCATTATTTTTTCTTCTTCATACACTAAAAATATAGTATTGTTCTTACTATGTTTTATTTAGAATAATGTTATTTCATTCATCAACTTTTATATCTACAACTAACAGGATATCTATGCAGAATAATAATAACATCTTGGATCAGTATTTCTGATTTAAGGAAGTATATGCCCTTCGTGCAGCTATGATTTTTCCCATTTGTAGATCTTTGACATTAATTTACTGTCACATGTATTTAGTAGAGGGAACTAAGTAAAAAAAAAGTTTGCTAATTTTCTGGTGTTTTGCATTACTCTCTAAAGGAGTTTCAATAAAACATGTGACTGTACTTCTTCTAATCCAGGGTCACACCCATATCATACCATATCATACCATGTCATGCTACACTACACCATGAGTTTGGGTTAATGGAATACACTGAAAACTATATAGGTAATCAAGCCAACAAAAACAATATATTCTCCTTAAAAATTATCCCTAAGAAATATATCATTTTTTCAATATTATCCATATACCAAAGTAGCCACTTTATAGGTATTTGTCACTATAAAATGTACATTTTTTCACCAATGTCACAGGTTTTATTTTGTTTTTTGAGACAGGATCTTGCTAAATTTCCTACGGTGACCTCCAACTTGTCATCCTCTTGCCTCAGGCTCCCAGAGTTCTAAGACTATAGGCATGTACCATCATATACAGTTAAATGTTTTTAGAATTTTCAATCAACACATAAACACATAGTAATTGTACATATTTATGGGGTATAGTGTGATATTTCAGTTCATGTACATCATATGTAATGACCAGATCAGGATAATGTGCATATCCCTTACCTCAGTGATCATTTCTTTGTACTAACAAAATCATCTCTATACCAGGTATAGTGGTAAATGTCTATAATCTCAGTACTGTGGGAGGCTGAGGCAGAAGGATCACAAGTTTAAGCCCAGCCTGGGCAACTTCATGGCTTAGGCCCTGTCTCATGTCCTTACAAATTAGACCCTTTCTAAGACCCTGTCTCAAAAATAAAAATTAAAAAACAGCTGGAGGTATGGTTCCATGTGAAGGCCCTGGGTTTAATTTTCAATCACACACACACACACACACACACACACACACACACACGCTTCAACTAGCTATTTTGAAATATATAGTTACTGTCAACCGTAGTTATCTGACCATGCCATGGAACAGTGTAAATCATTCCCCTGACCCAGCTGCCCCTTGTACCTGTTAACCATCCTCTCTTTATCTCCCCAGGAGTGAAATCTTACAGACTCTGACTTGGTCAGGTTTGCTTTCTTTGGAGCTTTAGAAGTTAGGTGTGTCTTGGCTCACTACAAAAGTCATTATGTGTACATCAGCCCTTTTCTTATTTAAACTTTCCTTTGGCTGAGTATGTTTATGACAGAACACACTCCACAATTGTCTTTAATGGTGTTTGAGCCTTTCATCATCAGAATCCAAGGCCACCCTGCAGAGTTCTTAGCTATTGACTCTTGAAAATTTAATACAGTTCAATAATTTTCACAGCCTCTGGCATATGAATGGCTATTTCCTCTGAGGGAGATTAGTGAAAGTTCTGCTTGATGAGAGAGCCTCAGCTCCTGAGGGAAGGTCCTAAAATCCTGTCACCACAGACTTTCTGGCACTAGGGAACCTCAAAGGTCAGAGAACCAGCGCCCAGAGAAATCTGCTGACAACAACAAGGAACAATTGGGGATGGACTCTCTGCCAGAGTGGACTTTGAAATTTGCACAGCTGACAGTTTTTGATTCAGTTGCTGATTAGACAGTAAACAGTGATAACTACAACTTCAAAGTTACAAGTAGGTAAGAGAGCACAAAGTAAGAGACATGAGGAAAAGAGCCACAAGCTAGAGGGCCTGGACTGAGGCCCTCACTAGACACTGTGACAGCTAGAGGCTGGGTCTCAGTAAGGAGACTCAGTCAACTGGACATTATCTAAAAGGCAAAAGACACTTACCTACACACATACATGTGCACATGTGCAGACACATACACACATACACACACATCATTGAGAAGAAGGGCTTTGGGGATGAGATGAATTAATGAGCTTGGAGTGAGGGGTTTGTCCTGGATTATCCAAGTGCTGCTAAAGGCCATCACAAACCTTATAAGACAACAGCTGAAGGAGACTTTCACATAACAGGGAGGATCATATGGAGATAGAAGTGGAACTGGAGTGGTATGGCCACAGCCAAGGAATGCCGGCAGAAGCAAAACAAAGCGAGGGATGGGCTTTCCCTAGAACTTCAGCAGGGAGGGCACCTCCATTTGACATTTCATTTCAGGCCCAGTGATAAGTGAGTTTAGATTTCTGGCCTCCAGAACTATGTACGAGTATACTTCTGCTTAAATTTACCAGTTTGTGGCAATTTACTCTTAACAATCATAGGGAACTAATACAGACTATTATCTAATACAAATATATTACATATGGAAAAATGTACACACGTACACACACACACACACTCAGGATTCAGGAAGAATTGGACCAACAGCCACAGCTGAGACCAGTTTAGAGCTGACAAAGATGGGTTAAGAGCAGTGCCTAAGAAAGTACCTGAAATTCATGTTCCTCATTGTCCAAAATAAAGATGAATGTTTTAGAGGAGTGAAGATAAATTAGCAATACCATAAAAGTACTACTAAAATTATCCTTTTAAAAGGCAAAAAAGCATTTTTGCCTACTGTTAGCTTATTATTTTTGTCCCTCCATTGTCCAGAAAAAAATTTTGGAAGTTTCCTAATAGTAATTTTTAAATAACTAGTGCTTTCTACTAGTATTACAATGGCAAGGGAAAACGGTGAAATGACATCCAAGATTTGGAGGCAGAGTTTTCTTTGTTGATGGACACTAATTGAAATCATTCCCAGAATATCAGTCCCTGATCTTGGGTGGTCCAGGGCTTATATGGGACAAGCAAGCAGGAAATACAGAGGCGGAATGGCTTGTCGATGGGGATTGGTTTGCACAGTGTGCATCATAGTGACCAGCCATTTCTAAGAGACTGGAGCAATCAGATCTGGAACAGAAACTATTACCTGGGCAACTAACAAACTGAAGTATACTGGCCGGGACAGGGCATTTTTTGTTACACTATAGCACTTCAGTTTGGTGTGAGTTGTCTGTTTTTAATTATTCCTTCAGTTGTGGGTGCTGGATTTAAGATTACTTGAGTTTGACCAGATGTAAGGAAATCTGACAGGTTTGCCAATCCTAGCATTCTTTCTTTCCATCCTTTTATTTGAATAGAAGGACCATATTTCCAAGACATTGTGTTTGGGTTTTTACTTTGGTTGACTTGTCTACTCCACATGTTGGAACCACAGTAGCATGGTTTGTAATCTCTCAACTAAAAAGAGCAATAGTTTTTATGTGTTTGGGATTTTTTGGAAACTCTATTTGAATAGCCCACCCTACATCCAAGTGAATTTTGCACCCTGTTGCTATAGTCTGGATTTTGAATGACCCCAATAGCCTATATGCTGAAGGCCTGCTTCCCAGCCTCTTTGCACAACCAGGAGATGGTGGAACCTTTAGGAGAGAGAACCTCATGTAAGAAAATTAGGTTTTGGGGGCATGGTTTTAAAGTGACATTGCACGTTGATCTTCCTCTTCCCTCTCTCTTTTCGCAACTGCCATGAAGTGAGCAGCTTTGTTCTACTATGTTCTTCCTACATAACGTCCTGCCTTGCCACAGGCCTAAAAGCCTGTGAAATCCTGGACAAAATAAACCTTTCCTCCCATACGTTAACTTATCTCAGGTACTCTGCTGGAGTGATGGAAAACAAACACATTTCCCAAACTTTCAACCTCATTTTAACTTAATTAGTTCTCCAAATTTGTAAACTGTCTCTCTCACCTACACCTCCATGCATGCTTTCTTTTTTCAGATCCCACAGGAATCATTTTCAAATATAATAAAATCTTGGATTGTGAAACCCTTACTCATCCATAATCTAATGTCTTCCTTCTCTTCCTTTTGTTACATTTCAGTCATCAAACTAACTGTCCCAAGACTGGCTTGGTCGCCACACCAGAGTTAATAGGTGCTTCCTAGCTTCTTCTGCCTGCCTTATTCCTTATGCTTCTATTTGTTAATCTTTTAAAAATAGTGCTCCATGAGGCCTTATTTATTAGCATTCTCTGGTGCTCTTAACCACAGAAACTATACTATAGCATAGAAGTGATGCTATGCCCAACTGCGGTTAGGAACTGCTGTCAGTATCGTGGCCACTGTAACAGTCTACATTCCCATTGCTGGCACAGAGCACGCGACACCTGCAACTTTCAAGAGAAAGAGTGAAGGGGGTTAAACAGGCTCGTGGTTTCAGAGATGTCAGCCCATGGTCAGTCGGCTCCAAGGCAGGCATATCACAGTTTAAGGGCACAGTGGAGCAAGCTATGCACTGAATGGCCCCCAGAAGGAGACCACCAGCAACAGGTGCACCTGGCAAAAGGACACCCCCCCTTAGGCCTCACTTACTCACCTCAGTTCAGTCAGTTAATCCACTGATAAGCATACCACCCTCATGATCCAGTCACTCCCCTGAAGTCTCTTAATCCAGTCAGGTTGACAATTAGGATTAACAGGGCACAAGTACCAAGCTGGCTATTCTGACATGTCTGAGTCATTCTCAAAGAACAAAGCACACGTTTATGGAAGTGTGAGAACTTTTACAAGCCCTTTAGAAACCAGCATTTACTTGGTCATAAGCCTGACTGTAAGGAACCAGGAATTCGCGTTAATAACCTGATTCTACTTCTGTTATCAAAACGGTCTATGTACAGAGGTTGCCAGTAGAAATGAGATAACAATATAGTCAATGAGGAGCATCGACTGGGCAGGCGATGTAAGAGTAGTACTAGTAAAGATGATGGGAAAAAAAGTCAGTTGAAGCCTCCACCCTGAGTGGCATGTGATAAATAATGCACTTGAATTTACTGAAGAGAAAATTATGTGCTGCAATCACAACAGTGGCAGGAGAAATCTAGAGGAGTGAGATGAGTTGTGGGATAGTCATAGTGTGGTCACAGAGGACCCAGGTCTGGAAAAAGGAAAGCAACTTCCCCTGGCCACAGAGAAGCTCTGAGAACTGCTGTATCGATACTCTCAGCATCTTGTAGCACCTCACATGGGTCTGGTCTTTTATGCCTCCTTTAGACACATATCTGAGAAGTAAGTTCACATTTAGTTGTGTGGTTAATGAAAGGGTCTGCTTCTGCCCAATCCCCGTAAGTTCCCATCCATAAGTTCCTGTGTTTGCCTTGTCTAGGAAATGGATCATTTCTGCATGTCTCATCTTCACTCAGGGCTGCATTGCCTGTTCAGGGTGAAAGGGCTTTCAAAATATGCAACTACCTGTCCATAAGCAATGGGGATTTCAACTCAGAAACAGTCCACCCTCCCTCCAAGACCTTTCACTTTCCTCTCCTTCCATAAAAGATGTTTCTTCCTACTCCATTCCCACCTCTCCCCTGTGAGACTTCTTCCTTCCCTGAGACTCTGCCTCATTTAGCCTATGAATGAGAAGACATGGCCTAATCCTTTCCTTTTCATATTTGGGCCTGCACATTCCTTTGCATCTGGGCTTGTACTTTGAGGCAAGGTAAGGGCGCCTCCTCCGCCAGCCCCCAGCTGCTGTGTTCACATGGCCTTCACCTGACACCTGTGCTTCTCTGCCTCCCTTCCTGTGGTGCCCTCTGCAAACTGGTAGCTCTCAATCTCTTCTGTCCTCTGTAGCAACCTCTTGGCCCGGCAACAACTTGGGATCTATTGTGCTTACCTTTCAGTAACCAAAAGCAACTATACCAACTCCTACTTCCCTGACAGTCCCTGAGTTGCCAGGTTATCCAGGTAGCTGTCTCCCTGCTAAGAAAAACAGGATAACCAGCAAGCCCTGATTGAGCAGATGTCTAAGAGAAAAGGTGCTCATTCTCTTTTCAGGCAGCACCAGGCTGTATGAGGA
Source organism: Dinomys branickii (assembly GCA_004027595.1). Taxonomy (NCBI): domain Eukaryota; kingdom Metazoa; phylum Chordata; class Mammalia; order Rodentia; family Dinomyidae; genus Dinomys; species Dinomys branickii. The sequence goes on along the minus strand of PVLD010001766.1, from coordinate 115,327 downwards.
TTCTCTTGGTATCTTCATCTCTCTGCATGCCTTGGAGAAAAACATTTCTTTCTTCTTACAAAATGCACTTTCTAAGGCAGGCTGCGTTCTCTCCTCTGTGCAGGCAGAGATCCTGTACCCAAGGAAACAGCCAGATCTAACTGGTCTCTTTCTGATTAGACATCAATGGCTCCAAAAACAGGGGCATCCCTACATTTTCTATTTAAAATATAGCAAGACTTTTGTTGGTAATGTTGAGCTTCTGAAATTCTAAACGACATGAAAAAATCCACACAATATTATTTCTATATAATAAATCAAAACTCATTTCTATAATTTCTCTTATTATGATAAAATAATTTGTACTTAAGCAACAATGTGTCATACCTGAGAATTCCAGGAAGTCATGTAGAGGTCACTTAAGAAAGGAGCATGACATTTGTGCTGTGCATTATGCAGAGGCAGCACTTACTAAGGAATCCCCCAAGGTTAAAGGATTGCTGGGCTCTCTGAGAGGATTACTGTTCTATTTATGCCTCCTGTCTCATTATTTGAACATATGGTCCATCCACATTTTATTGGGACCATTTATACTCTAGAAACTGCATCCAAGAATATGAGACAAAAAGAAGTAAGTTTTAATGAAAAGCGAAATATTATGATTCTCAAACTGTCTTGAGTAAGCACGCAAGAAAACGTTGAAAATAAATATAGGCAACCTTTGATTTCTGAAACAAGTGATAATAGTTGCATAATGACTATAGAGCACTGTTTGCATGAAAAGATTGCAAAATGAACATACATTCCCATTGTTTGTAGATTCTTGTTTTTGTTGTCCATAAAATGAAAATGATTTAACTCTTTTGGTTTTTATTCTTCTGTTACAAAATTTGAAAAGCTGTAAGAATCACATTTCAATCATTTCCTTTACTTACTACCTGATTTGATCTGAGATCACTTTTAAATCATCCACTTAAGATATTCGTCTCTAATTGTTGTTTGATTAGTTCACTGTCATTTTAAAGAGTTAGGAGTACTTCGAAAAGGCTGATACGTTAAATAATATACTCCCTGTACTGGATGAAAATAAAGTGAGGCCTTTATTTGATGATTCGTTTCTGAGCATTAACTATTTGGGGGGGGGTCTTAGATTCCCCCTAAAAACTATCCATTGCCAGGCATGTTGGTGCAAGGCTATAATTACAGCTTTTTGAGAAGTTAAGGCTGGGAGATTGAGAGTTCTATGCTAACCTGAACAACAGCAGGACTGATTCAAAAAAACAAAACATCACTGGGTTAGTTAGCTTTTAGTTGCTGTGACAAAATGCCTAAGAAAAATGACTTAAAAGAGGAAAAGTGTATTTTTACTCATGGTCCCAGAGGTTACAGTCCATGGTCAGCCTTATTTTAGGCCTGTAATAAGGTGGAAGGGGCTGGAAGAGGAAAGCTACTCACCTCATGGTAAATAGGACGCAGAGACAGGGCGAGAGAAAGAGAGAGAAAGGAATTGGAGTGGTTGATACCTGGTGGTCGATTTATTACCCCCAGCTGAACTGAGCAAGCGCGGTGCTGAGTGTGGGACGCCCATCTGGGAACTGTTACCAGCAGCATAAGAGGTAGACCTGGAAAAGAAAGAAGGCTGTTGTGAACTAAAGAGGCTGTTGGGAGCTGAGAGAGGCTCAGTTTGGAGCTGGTGGAAGCTGTAAGGAACTGTTGGTTGTTTTGGAGGAGCTCATCATGCTGGCCTTCCTGATGAACTTGGCTGTTTTCATATTCTGAAGAGCTCAGAACCTTTTTGGCACTGAGAATGGCTTTGGTTCACTTTGGGGAAGCCCTAGTCCTCACTTTGAGCATCGCTTCCTGGCTCCAGAGGGGAAGATGGTGCACTGCCAGTCTCCTAGAGAAGCGTGCTGCCTTGGCTTCCCTGATGGGAACTCAGCTGTCTTGATCACTGGGGGAGCTTGGGACCTCACTGTTGCTGAGGATGGCTGTGGTAGTTTTGTGGGCAGCTCTGATTCTTCTGAGCATTGTTTCCTGGCTCTAGTGCAGATTCTTCAGCCTGCTAGTACAGATCCTTCATCCTGCTGGGATAGACTTTCTAGATTCCACGACTGACCTTTGGGCCTTCGCAGCGCAGACCGGTGAAAAAGGCTTCAGGAAATATTGTTATGGGCTCTGGGATTCCAGTTGAATTTGTGGGAAGTGTTGTTATGAGCTCTAGGTCTTAAATTGGACTCATGCAGGACATTATCGCAGGACCCAGGCCGTCAGCTGGTCTATGCTGCGTAACAGATTTCCTGTAGTCGCTTGTATATCACTCTTTGGGTGACTATTATAAACAACCATATAAAATATGTGTCCTTATTATATTGTTCCTCTTGCAAAAATATCCCTCAAACCAACACAGTGGTACAATATGTTCCCCAATGCCATGTCTCCATGACCCACTCCCTTCAATTAGGCCCACCCCTAAAGTTTCCATAACCTACCAATAATGCCATTAAACTGTGCTTTCAATCACTTCCCAAAGCCCATTAGCTGGAAACTGTGATGGGTCTGTGAACAAAGAGAACTCCCAAACAGCCAGTTGGAATGTGAGGTAGTGCTTTATTAGCTGAGCTCAGTGGCCCCAGCATCAACTCCTGTTTCAGAGTTGAGCTAAGACCCCCGAGCTTGATTTACAGAAGGCTTATAAAGGTAAAAACCACAAACTGCAGGGGGTCACAGACATCCTGCTTGGCAAGCTATTGTTCATTTCAACAGATTGTTAGGTGCCTTTTGAAATGGGTCAACTGTTTTCCAAGGAACATTTCCTTGTTCTGATCTTGTTTGTTCTGCCTAACTATGGTTGCCTTGGACAGCAGGGGTGATTGTTAGGTCAAACATGGAGTCTGTATAGTCAAGGCTAACTATTTGGCCATAACGTTCCCCACTGGTTTTTGATGCTAGGGCCAAATCATTGACTCCTCAGTTAGATCTTCAGTGGGGAGGTTTTCATATCCAGTCTGAAGAATCATGAACTTGACAGATTAAATCCTCCCTTGGATATATTTTAGCAGGCAATTTATAATGCATGGACCAACTGTAATTGCTATCAGTAATAGCGCCAGTGATCCTGCCAAGGCTGTTATGAGGGTTGTTAGCCGGGGGGAGGCTGAAAACAAAGTTTGGAACCAGTTCTGCCCTTGTTTTCTTTGTTCATCTCTATCTTGTAGTCTCTTTCTTAGGTGACCTAAACTTTCTGAGATTACTCCAGAATGGTAGGTATAGAAACAACAAGTTTCTCCTAGGGCTAAACATAATCCCCTGTTTCAGGAAAAGTAGGTCTAAGCCTCTGGTATTTTGTACCCAAGAGACTCCTCTAGTTTATTGACTGACTGTTCTAGGGTGGCTAAATCTTGGTTTACCTGTTGACTCAGTTCTTTATTACTTTGATCGGCCAAACCAGAGATGCAGTCCCGAGGGCAGCGGAGCTCGATACACCTACTCCCAGCAAAACAGGGACAAGGACAGGAAGGCTTCATTTAGCCCTTATTGAGTTGGCTAGTTCCAAGTGTTGTCTTCCTCCATCACCAGAATAATAGAGCCCTTGGGGGAAAATATGACTTAGGACACATAACTCTGGGGGCACTTTATAGCATTTTGATAGAATACACATGGTGTTATGCCAGCAGTACAAGTAAACCAGGTCTCATGAGGGGCCTCTAAGTGTAGGCCAGGAGAATAAGTTTGGTCTACGATATCAATTACATAGGTGCAGATGGTGGCATAGGGAGATTTTGACAAATCCTAAGTTTTGGTCTTAGTACATGTACCTTGTCCTTGTAAATCACCGAGGGTCAGAACAGGCTTTTGTCCCTACCACCAAGAGAAACTGTTTGATACTGTTGATTTGTTGGCTATTTCAGTCTGTTGGTTGCCTACAGATACATTAGTTGCTATGCCTACATAGTAAGGGAGTATGGAGTCTAGGCATAACCAACAGTCATTGGTCATGTTAGGGTTTGTCCTATTGAGATAAGTAAAAATAATGTCTAGAGACTTCAGGAGAGAAGAGGTTGGCCTTGTGGGGACAGGGACAGACTGTTCAGCAGGGGCTGGTGTAGTCATCTTATGGTGACTAATCTCCTGAAGTGGCCCGATGGGGAGTATAATCTCGGGCCTTTTTGCTACCCTATTTTTTCCTTTTTCCTACCCCAGGGCCATAACCTGAGACATACAGTCTTATTCCCCAGGGTTTTCCTTCCCTCTCCAACTAGAATGTGTGGGCTGCAGCGGTTCAATAAGCAAGGGGTTGCAAGTACCTATGTTGCAAGCCCTATCTTGGTGGAGGCGGGTAATCTTGAGCAATGTATCAGTATGTTTCCAAGGGGCAATGGTCTCACAGTCCCAGTAACTACAGTAAAAGTCCTCATGACCTTGACAGCTTGGGCCCTGTGAACCTTCAGGACAGGCATAGAATTGGACACCTCTAAGGGAGTGTTCTAATGACTCTAGGCCACAGCCATATCCTTTATATACTGTACCGGCCAGATAGGCTTGATCAGCTCCTGCGGCCTGGGGATTGTACCATAGTGCCTCCAAGAGGTCACAAAGATCCATTTTTAGCTCTGAGTTACCTGTGCTTTCGTTTGTCATAAGCCTACACCCATCAAGGGTACTGCTGGCCCACCAAGTCAGGGAAAAAGAGGCATGTCTAGCAACAGCAATGGTACAGAAGCTAAAGCAAAACTAATTAACCATATAGGAAGCAGAGATTTTGGTTAACATTTTGTGAGTTTGATCTTTAAGGGGTCAGAAGTCTTTTTAATAGTCCATTTATCTGTGTGTTCTGGTTCCACAGGAACAGTCTTAATGTGAGAATGGTGAGTCCAGTGGCTCTTGCCGACAACTTTGATGGCTGTTGGTGTGCTCAAAATGATGGTGAAGGGTCCTTCCCAGTGGGTGTTGAGGGAGGAGCGTTGTCTTTTCTTGAGAACTAGGTCTCCAGATTGAGCCGCCAAGGGGTCACCAGGCTTTTCAGGAACCACTTGATGTTCTCTGAACAGATGATGAATGGATTGGAGGAAAGGCTGAAGGGCCTGTAGGGTCTTAATAAGTTCTCCATTAGTGATAGCTGTCAGCTTATCATCATGGAGACGAGGAACCAGGCGAGGGGGTCACCCATACATGGCCTCAAAGGGAGTGATTCTGAGGATTAAGGGGGTACATTGCACTCACGGAAGGGCCAAAGGAAGGAGACTCACCCAATTTTTGCCAGACTCTACAGCCATTTTAGCAATGGTTTCCTTTATAGTTCTGTTCATTCTTTCTACTTGTCCTGAACTTTGAGGTCGGTAGGCACAATGTAATTTCCAATTAATCTCCAAAGCTGTAGCTAGATTTTGGGTCACTTGAGCTATGAAAGCCGGGCCATTGTCAGACCCCAGAGATAAGGGCAAGCCGAATCTGGGCACTATCTCATATAGAAGCTTTTCGGCCACAATAATAGCAGACTCGGTCTGAGTAGGAAAAGACTCTGTCCAGCCAGTAAAGGTATCTATGAAAACCAGGAGATATTTGTATCCTCCCTTTCCTAGTCCCATCTCAGTAAAGTCCAGTTCCCAGTGGTCTCTGGGGTACAGTCCTCATTGTTGGACTCGAGTCTTGGGGTGCCTGTTTGGGGTTGACTCAGATGCATTGTGGGCATTTGAGGCTAGAAGCCTTTGTCAGCTGTAACAGTTTGGGAATAAAATATCATTTCCAAAAAAGCTCTGAAAGTTTGGTGTCCCCCAAATGTGTGGCTCAGTGAGTCTCTCGGACGAGGTGAGGTCCAAGTGCTTCTGGGATAAGAATCCTCTTATCTGGGAGCATGAGCCAGTCTCCTGGAGGGGAAAGTTTTGCCTTTAATTGTTGTGCAAGTCTCAAGGCCAAATCTGAACATGATAACTTAGGCAAGAGCAGAGGAGGAAGCACGGGGAGGAGCTTTTCTGTTATTGGCCCCACTGGTTTTAGGGTGATAGCTCTTGCTATTTTGTCGGCTAAGGCATTTCCCCTGGCAACAGGAGTGTCTTGGTTACCATTCTCTCGTTGCCGAGACAAAATACCCAATACCCAAAATGAAGGAAGGAAAGGTTTGTTTAGCTTACAGTTTGTGGAGGTTTCAGTCCATACTTGGCTGATTCTGAGGCAGAGTGGCACATGGCAGAAGGCAAACATTCATGGCAGCAGAGCACAGCAAAACAAGAACAGCGAAAGGGAATGGCTGCAAGCAGCCTCTTTTTCTCCCTTGTAAACAGCCTACCCCCACCCAGGTGGCGTGTAGCTCTCACACAGTCTCCATGACCTGCTCTTCCACAGGCTCAGGATATGTACAAAGTAAGCACTTTGGCTTCCTGCTGAGTCACTCAGCCAAACATCTAGACTCCCCAAGTTGATAAAATGTATCAACCATAACAAGGAGAATCTTCTTTTTGTATAATTGTCATCTTTTGGGGAGCCAGACGGCAGCTAGAAGATCTAGGATCTCAGGGGCATTTTTTATTTCCCCCTGTAGTTAAAAGTCCTCTCTCCTAGTAAATAGCTCTATGTACATGTACAGCTGCAAAAATGTATCGACTATTGGTGTACACATTTATGATTTTATTAGATCCCCATCTCAAGGCTTGAGTCAAAGCTATCAGTTCAGCTCTTTGGGAGGAGGATCCAGACCCCCGTGCTTGGGGCCATACTACCTCAGTCTCAGTGGTCACAGCGGCACCCATCACTCAACTGCCTTGATATAGATAGCTGCTGCCATCAGTGAAAAGAATGGCCTCAGGGCTGTCAAGTGGGATATCCATCAGGTCCTCACGCAGGCTAGAAGTGTAGTCTATGATGTCCACACAATTGTGCAAAGGCACTTGTGGGTCATCTTCTGGCAGGAGGGTAGCCGGGTTTAAAGCTGTAGTGGCCAGAAACTCAAGATGATCAGGGTCCAATAACAATGCCTGGCATTGGACAATGCAGGCATTAGATAGCCATCTGTCTGGTGGGGACTGCAACAGAGTTTTGACTGTGTACGGAGCCACAGTTTGAGGCTTTTGTCCAAAAGTCAATTTGTTTGCCTCCTTGGTCAGGAGGGCCGTGGCTGCAATGGCCCGCAGGCAATTTGGCCATCCAGAGGCAATGGTGTCTAATTGTTTGGAAAGATAGGCCACAGGCCTCTTCCAGGGGCCCAGAAACTGAGCTAGTACTCCCTTTGCAATGCCTCGACTCTCTGCCACATATAGTTGGAAGGGTTTAGTCAAGTCAGGTAAGGCCAGGGCTGAAGCACTCACCAGTGCTGCTTTTAACTTTTGAAAGGCTTGTTCCTCTGTCTCCATCCAGATTAGAGGCTCTGAGGGGTTTTCCCCTGTGGAGGCATGTAGTGGTTGGGCCAATTCTGCAAATTCCAAGATCCACAATCGGCAGTAGCCCAGGGCTCCCAGAAATTCTCTTACTTGGTGTTTAGTTCAAGGTGACAGACTCCTTATTATTGCCTCAATTCTTTTGTCTGAGAGGGTTTGTTTTCCCCCTTCAAGGACATAGCACAAGTAGGTAACTTTGGAGTGGCAGAGTTGGGCCTTTTAGGTGGAGACCTGATAGCCCAGTCTGTCTAACTCCTGTAATAATTTCTTAGTGGCCTCAAGGCAGGATTGCTGATTCTTGGTTGCCAATAGTACATCATCTACATATTGAAGGACTGTAATGGAGGGGTGTTCCATGCAGAACTCCTGTAAGTCTCTGCCTAAGGCCTCATCAAACAAGGTAGGAGAATTCTAGAACCCTTGTGGCAACCGTGTTCATGTCAATTGACTGGTTTCCCTGTTTTGGGGTCAGTCCACTCAAAAGCAAATATAGGCTGACTTACCGGAGCAAGGGGCAGCGAGAAGAAAGCATCCTTGAGGTCCAGCATGGAGCAGCAGATGTGGTCTGGGGGAAGCAAGCTAAGCAAGGTGTAAGGGTTTGGGACAGCGGGATGGGGAGTTATGACTCTCTTACTTACCTCTCGAAGATCCTGGACTGGCCTGTGGTCCGTCGTCCCAGGGTTCTGGACAGGTGACAGAGGAGTATTCCAGGTGGATGTGCAGGGCACCAGAATGCCAAACTCTCGCAGCCTCTGGATGTGCTTGGAAATTCCTTCTCATGCTGGAAGACTAAGGGGGGACTGGTGAACTCGGACTGGTGTGGCATCTGGGTTGAGGGTGACCACAACAGGTGGCTGATTGGTGGCCGGCCCTGGGGAATTGGTTTCTGCCCATACCCCTGGAACGTCCTTTTTCCATGTTTCAAGCAATTGGTCATCCGGTTTAGTCTCTCAGGGTCAGCCAGGAGGACGTATTCCTCCGTGAGGGGACAAGTGAACAGGATGGATGGAGCTCTAGTGGACTCACCCATAAAGGCAACTTGAGGAGCATCCCCATCAAACGTGATCTGTGCTCACGTGGAGCCTTTTCCTAGATTAGCAATCCTGGCTTGGGTCCAGGGGTAAGCCCTAATTTTTCCTCTGGCACCCTGAACATTGGTCTTGGTGGTTGACATGGGGCCCATTGGTTGCTGGAGAACTGAGTATGTGGTTCCTGTGCCAACCAGGAAATTCACTGGGTGGCTCCCGACATTTAAAGTTACCCTGGGTTCTTGGGGGCCCAAAGAACCCCGACTGTCTCAGTTCCCTTGGGCCGAAACTTTGGCCGTCTCTTCCTTTTTTCCTTTTAGTTCTGGGCAGTCCTTTTTCCAATACCCTCCTTTTTGCAATAAGCACATTGATGATTGCCTAGAGGAGCCCTTTGAACTCTTTGGGGATTAATGCCTTTTTATCCGTGGCCGATGATTGTTCTTCTCCCAGAGCAATAAGAATCTTGGCCATTTTCTTGTTTAACTCACGTGGGTCTTTTCTATTGTTAAAGACCTTTGGGTCACTTCTACCAGCTGAGATAGTGGCATTGCCTCAAATCCTTTTAATCTTTATAACTTTTTCCTAATATCTGGGGTTGATTGAGTAACAAACGCAAGGTTTAAGGTGCATTGATTCTCAGGTGCCTCCAGAGCTATAGGAGTGTAAATCCGATATGCCTCTAGGAGGCGCTCCAAGAAAGCAGATAGAGACTCGTCAGGTCTCTGGCTTACCTCTGTAACTTTAGACAAATTGGTAGGCTTCTGGGCTGCTGCTTTAAGGGCAGCCAGAAGAGTCTGGCGGTACTGATCAAGAGCCCCCTCACCTCGGTCATCACTGGGATCCCAGGAGGGCCGAGTGAGAAGGAATATGCAGTTCAGTCAGTCTGGGTCAGTGCTAGGGCTTCCGTCAGGTCCTAGGACCAGTTTTCGTCCCAGGGCACAGAAGCATTCACTCTCTTCTGAAGTGAAGAGAGTCTGAAGAAGCTGTTGACAATCATCCCATGTGTACTGGTGGGTAAAGAAAACATTCTAGGAGAGAGATGAATCTTTGGGATTTTGGGAAAATGAGGGGTTCTGCTGTTTCCAGTTATATAAGTCACTGATTGAGAAGGGGATGTATACAATAAATGGTCGGTGCCCTTCATCCCCAGGGGCAGTCTCCCACAAGGGCAGGAGTCGAGCCGGGGGTGAAGGAGCAGAGGAAGTAGAGTCTGGGCTGGGTTCCAAAAAGTGGTGTCTGCTACTGGTGTGCGAGGGACTAAGGAGAGACGAGGAGTCGGGCTGGGGAGGAGAGGCGGGTCGGGGAGAAGAATGATAAGGAGGAGGTCAAGTTGGGAGGGGGGAATCGGGTGGATGGGGGAGAACAGGGGGAACCTTCTTGGGTGGGGGTGGCTTGGCCACAGCAATAAACTCATTCTTTGGCTCTGTGGAGCATCCCTACTTCTTTGAATTGTATTTTTGGAGGCATGGAGGGGGGTCTAAGGTTAGATCAACCCAAACCTGGATGTAGGTTACTTGGTCAGGGTGTCCAGGAATTTCAAAGACAACCTTTCGGGTCTGTTGAGAGATAGACAAGTTAAATGTGCCCTCTAGGGGCCATGAGACCCTGAACGAGGACCATTCTAGCTCACAAAAGGTGCACAATTTTCCTGAAAAAACAGGTTCTCCATATCCTTTTGCTCGTTGCCTGAAATCTTTAAAATGGTTAAGAACACATCGCAGGGGTGACATAGAAGCAGAAGCAGACTGACCCATGTTGACAAAATTTATACTGATGCGCTCGTGAACAGAACAGAGAACAAAGGAGACAACAAGACAATCCAGTCGGAGGAGCCCTCCGCTGGTCGACATTAACTCACAAGAATCAAGCCCTGGCCAACGTCTTGGTCTAGGGTTGGTCCCTGGAGAGTCCAATGTTGCGTCCCACCTCTCCAAGGACCCTCAAGGGGCTCCCCAACAAACAAGAAATAGTCTTACCAGTAAGAATCCAGATGACATTTGTTGATCTCGTGTCCAGGGTGAATTTGGTTTCACTTTGAAACAAAGATTTCCTCAGGGGCAAGGAATGTCTCTCGGTGTTCCCCTGAGGAATTAATATCTCAAAGAGAGATTTGGGAGTCTAGAGACTCCAGAAGGGATCCTGGATGAGCCTCCAAATGTGATGGGTCCATGAACAAATAGAACTCCCAAACAGCCAATTGGTATTTGAGGTAGCACTTTATTAGCTGAGCTCAGCGGCCCTGGCATCAACCCCTGTTTCAGAGTTGAGCTGAGACCCCGAGCTTGATTTACAAAGGGCTTATAAAGGTAAAAACCGCAAAGTGCACGGAGTCACAGACATCCTGCTTGGCAAGCTATTGTTTATCTCAATGGATTGTTAGGTGCCTTTTGGAATGGGTCACCTGATTTTCAAGGAACATTTCCTCGTTCTGATCTTGTTTGTTCTGCCTAACTATGGTTGCCTTGGGCAGCAGGGGTGATTGTTAGGTCAAACATGGAATCTGTATAGTCAAGGCTAAAGCTTTAGGCTGTGACAGAAACCAAGCCTCCAACATAGTAAGCCTTTTGGGGGAACATTTTAGATTCCAACTCTAACAGATGCTCTTTTTATACTTAATATATTGCAGCTCTATCAGCCTATGAAGTTTTCATAGATTTTTAATCTTCATTGTGCCTTTTTTCTATCATGATCTTCTTCATCATTAAAATCTTTCAGCCAGCAAATATTTGTGGAGGATTTGTCGTGTGACCAGCAGGGCTCTAGGGATATAGCAGTAAGGGATATAGCAGTAAGGGAACAAAACAACTCAAAATCCTGTCACTGGGAAGCTTGAAATATTACCAAATAATGTTCATCATGTGTTTCCTGCATACTGTACTATACATTTAGTAATATGAAATTATTACTTAGCTGAATCATCCCAACAACTCTATGTGGAAACTAAGAAGCTAAGAAACTTGTCCATGATCATAGGCAGTGAGAGATGAGAGCACCTCAAACAGTGTCCCAATCACATGATCTGTTAGACTATGCAGTAAATTTTACCCTCTTGGCACTGTTTTCATTTATATAGCGGTAGTTTTTTTCAATGGCCTGTCTCTTCCACCTCAAATGGGTCCTCCATGACCGGGGCCTGGAATCTGCTTGTTTTTCACCATAACCCCAGCAGCTAATGCCTGCCACTCTTGGATCTGTAGAAATACAAAGCCAAATGACTTAATGATAATACAGTGAATGGGCAGAAGCCTGAACTCAGGACTGTTTGACTCCAAAGATCTTATCAGCATATTCTACTCCCTCCATGAGTATCCAGAAAATAGGAAGCAACCTCCCTAGTGGATGACTCAACTGAGATATTTTAGAGCTAGAGGTCTCCTCCATTTTCTTAACAGATGAAGAAAAATGAGCCTAAAATGAAGAAACTCTGGTTCTTTAAAAAACGGAGTCTTTCAACAGATTCCTATTTGCCATTGCTCCTAAATTTCACCACTAAGGTCCACAGGGAGAACTCAAAGTGGCCTTCTCCCTGTGTGGGTTCCCCTTAAAAGGCCGTCCATGCTGTGGTGGTGAAGGGTGGGTGAGTGGAGTAGTTGCCCTTGGAGCTGCACAGCCTGCTGTAAGTAGTATCTAATGCCAAAATAAGGGGTCCATTTCCACAGTATCATTATTTATTTTATAGTAGCTATTTCCTCAGTCACTATATGACCTATACCACTATTTACCACCTACCGAGTAGCTTAAGAGTATGGTAGCTATCATTCACATCTATTACGCTTTCTGTGTGTATTTGAAAGTCATTAGCAGTGTTCAGGCTTAAGCTGCCAATCACAGAATAGTAAATATTGAAAGAGTAATCTTGCCATTTCAAGTACTTCTGGATGGAGTAAATATTTGTTCAAGTAATATCACTGCCCAGGTAGTTACTAGGTAATGAGGCAGGATCGCCTTCCAGGGCTAGGACAGACAAAGATCAGTAGATGCAGGAATGACTTTTACAGTGGTTCTCTCTTGATCCATATTTTAGGTCTGTATTTTATTTTATTTTATTTGTGTTTGTATTTTAAAGGAAAGTTACCAGCATTTGCTCCTATCACACCAGTAAAACAAAGGCTTGCCTCTTGCCGAAAACTGAAGATAGACCCAAGTCTACCACCATGCACCAAACTCAAGTCAAAATGGATCACAGATCTCAACATTAAAACAGAAACTCTAAATCTATTGGAAGAGAAGTAGGTAAAATTCTTGAAGACGTAGGAGTAGGCAGAGAGTTCATGAACAAAAATCAAACTGCAAGGGAAACACTTCAAAGAATCAGTAACCGGGACCTCATCCTACTGAAAAGTTTTTGCCTATCTAAAGAAATCACCAGCAAAGTAAAAAGAAAACCCACAAATTGCGAAAAACTCATAGCTGGCTGTGCCTCGGACAAAGGCCTTCTATCTAGAACATACAAAGAATGAAAAAACATGTACCTGTCCAAATTCAAAGACCCAAACCAGAAATGGGCATCTGAGATGAATACACAATTCTCAGGTAAAGAAATACAAATGGCAAATAAATATATGAGAAAATGTTCTACATCTTTAGTCATTTGAGAAATGCAAATAAAAAGAACACTGAGATTTCACCTCACCCCAGTAAGATTGGCCAGTATTAAGAAATCATCCAATAACAAATGCTGGCAAGGCTGTGGAGAAATAGGGACTCTTCTGCACTGCTGGTGGGATTGCAGACTGGTGAAACCACTGTGGAGAGCAGTTTGGAGATTCCTCAGCAAACTAGGTCTAGAGGTTCCATTTAAACCAGCTATTCTCCTTCTGTGTATTTTCCCAGAAGATCTGAAAACATCATATCACTGAGATATATGTGCACCCATGCTTATAGCAGCGCAATTTGTATTGGCTAAATTGTGGAAGCAACCCAAATGTCCATCCAGAGGACTGAATTAAAAACCTGTGGCATTTTTATATAATGGAATATTACTCAGCTATAAAGAGGGACAGATTTGGGGCTTTTGTAGGCAAATGGTCACAATTAGACACCATATTCATAAGTGAAATAAATCAGAGGTACATATGCAAGCAACGTATTGTGTCACTGGTGTAAGATCTGAGGGTGGGAATATAAATCAAGAGGTGTGAAGAAAATCTGCTCAAAAGTAAAGAACATATGGGATGAGGGAAAGGAGAAAAGGAAAAAAGAGGCAAATATGTGTGCATGTATGTATGTATGTATGTGCAGGATGGCTAACATTGTTCCACTATTGTCTGTGTCACTTTATGGTTAGGAATAATTGATGACTGGCTGCTTGATCAGTCTTGTAAGTCTATATGTGTTTTTCTGAGCATACACTTGAAGTTATCAATATGTAATGCAACAACCATTGTTGCTTCCCTGTTCCTTTGTCTATAACCCAATTTTGATTGTACTGTTATGGTCCTACTTTGTTTCTCTTTGTAAATGTTTTCCTCTTTTTTTGTTGTTGTTGTTCTTTTCCTTTTATACTTTAAAAAATGAAAAAAACTAAAAAAAATTTCTTATGACTAGAATTTCCAAAATGAAATGCCAGGAAAATAATTTCTATTACTATAACTGCATGGTCAAAAATCCATTATAGATATATATATATATATATATATATATATATATATATATTTGGGAATCTATTATTTCAAAGTGATTTCTAATTCAACCAAGCTCTCATATCTTCTGGTATTTGTTTAGAGCACTACTAGAGATTGTAGAAATTGTTCCAAAATTAATAAATAAGCTTTCACTTGCGTATTTTTACATACTGTATTTCAGAGTAAACAAAAATCAAAGGCAGGTACTTTGAACTAAAACTTTCTTATGACTAGAATTTCCAAAATTGAACATCAGGAGAATAATGGATTCAGGAGGCCACCTTGAGCAAGGTACTTAGTTTGGCATACAGGTTTTAAGCTTTGGGGCGCAATGTAGCTTGAAGCCATGTTTTCAGAAGTCTTTCAGGATAAGGTGCATGATGAAGGCTTTGGAAGTGTGGGCGACTCCAGGAAGGCACTGAAGGAGAGGCAAGGGCCATATTGTCTACATGAGACGCAGAATAGAACCACTCAGGGCATCTAAGCTGACTAGCTAGAGATGCATGAGAAGAAACATAGAAACACATCAGTGTTGCAGAAGCCTAGGGAGTTTCTGAGAGCATGAAAGAAAGGAGGGATTCAAAGAGCTATAAAATGGTGAAGATGCTGATAGTGGAAGGTTCAGTAGCATGAAGTTTCCAAAGACCATGTTGGCAACAGGAATCTCCAGTTATAATGGAGCAAAAAGCTACAAACTTTCTTTTGGTACATTAGGAAATAAATCTAAGGAAAAGTTTGCTGGTAAAAATGGAAGAGTGGTCATAGTGACATGTAGACTCCATGAGGCTTTTAAAAGTTTAAGCAAGCGTACAATGAAGGGGGAGGGGAGAATATCTGTCTGTAGAAGCTCTGTTAACTGTGCCTTATTCCTCCTAGTGCGACAGTGCTGAGTATATAGGCCTTTTTTAATATTGTTGCCTCACCGCATCTAATGAGGGGTCCCAAACTGTGGCTAGAAGGCCACATCAAGCACACTCCTTATTTTTGTAAGTAAATTTTCTTGGATCACAATCATATCAATTTGCTCTCATTGGTGTATGGTCGCATTATCTCTACAACAGCAGAGATTTCTGCAGGAAGTCAAAAGAGCATGTCACTCAGTACACCGGACTTACATGGCAGCCAAAAGAGAAGGAAAATGAGCAGGTAAGGAAACAGCCTTGCCCTGTAAGGGAAGGATATGGAAATTACGTGACTCCCTTTGATTCGCATAGTTGTGATAAGAATTTAATCCCACCACCACACTCCACTGCAAAGGACACTAGGTAATATGATCTGGTTGGGGAGCACGTGCTCAGCTGAAGTTCAGAAAACCAAAACAGGAGAATAGATATTGGAGTGGGCTAACAGTTTCTAATACTTAGCCTATTCTATTTTTCTAACCAAGGGTAGGTTACTGGGTGGGCATCTACTCCAAACACTTAAAGAAAAGGAAGTGGGCAGAATCCAGTTTTCCAACATATATAATAAGAAATGGATAAATTTCCATAGATGGGTTAACTAAAAATTAAAGTTAAAATTCAGAAAGCAGAGGCCCCTTGATCACATAGCTGCTGCTGTGGGAACAAGGGACTCTAGGGCGAGAAAGACGGAGAGTCCCACTGCCCAGAAAATGAAACCTGTGCATTTCCTGTTCCTAGAGCTGGAGTGTCAACATTCAAAGAGCTGTAGGGATAGACTTGTGCATCTCAGTGTCAGTCAGGCACTGTGGCTAGCTTGTTTGGGGCTGAGGTTGCCTAAGCAGCATGGCTATGACTTCTCAACACTCCCTGGGGAATGAGTTTGACTTACACAGTTCCTGCGATTGTTTTCCACTCCTTTTCCCTGCTAGCACACTTCTAGTCCAGCTAAAGTGGGTCTTAAAGGAAAACAATTATTTTTTTCCTTTCAGCATTGAGCAGTTCCCTTCAAATACCCTCCCTCCATAATTGCTGATTATTTCTCAATTACTGAGAAGACTAACAATTATAGGCCTATAGGCAGAGTTCTGTGATATCCTGGTTTCTCATGCATCTGTCTTCCTTCAAGGCTGACTCTGCACTGATACTCATAAGTTTGACAACTGTGTTTCTATAAACAGGGTCCTAGGACACCCTGGAATGTATCTTCTTTAAGAGTAAGATATTAATCTGTCATTGAGTAAATAACTGCCTGTGTCTCAGCTTCTACACTCCCTTCCAGTTTTATACTACATGCTACATAGCATGCATGAAATTGGGAACCCTTCTTCTGTTCAGCTCTCAGCCATTTTGGACAGGAATCAGAGTCAGGTGTACACATAATAAAATCCTCCTATTTCCCCACTGATCTCTCTAATCTCTTGAATTCTTCAACATAGCTATCACTATATCATTTATTTTATAATTTGTTACGTGGATATAAGTAGCGTCTCACATTATCTAAGTGCTCAGTAAATATTATTTTCAACTTGCTCAGTCCACAGTCATCATTAACTTTTACCATCCTCATTCATATTTGAAAGGTCAGGGCTGAAATCCAAGTATCTTTCCTCCAATTACACTAAAACTAATCACAGCCTGAGAAGGTGGTCTTGGAATTCTTGATCACAAATCTTTCTCAAGTAGGAAAAAAAGACTACATATCTGTACAATCTTAGTATTGACATATGATAAATTATGTAAAACTTTCAGAAGAAGTTTTTCTCTCATCACAAGTTCAGGTTGCCATTTATACATTCTATCACTTTGGAGTCTACTGACTAAATGAGCACATTATCAATGTGGCCTGCCATTAAATTCTCAACCCTTCTAATGGCTTGGCTTTGTTGCATGGTTTAATTTTGTTTTCTTTTTGTGGGACGGGAGGTTGAACCCAGGTACTACTGAACAAAGGCTGTTTTATGTTTTTAATCTGAGAACAAGTCTTAGAAGTTATCCAGTCTGGCCTTGAAACTTGGAACCTTCCTGCCTCCATTGCCAGAATCACAAGATTGTGCCACCAAGCCAGGTAGAATGATTCTTACATGAAAAAGTAAAATACTACTCAGGTTTTTATATGCTTGAACTATTAGTAGTTATTGAATTGTTTTCATATGAAAGGAAATGAAGAAAGGAACATTCAATAAATACATTACTGTATTTATATACCAGAGTGTACTATTCTGCCATAAAGAAGGATAAACTTGAGTCCTTTGTAGAAAAATCAGTGCATCTGGACACCAAAATCTTAAGTGAACTGAGTCGGACACCAAAGTTTAAATATTGCGTTGTTTCTCTTGCGGGAGACATTCAAATGGCAAATAGGGAAAGCAATGGAGGATCGATATTGAGGATTAGGCAGAATATGTTCGAATGACAAGGGGAGGAATGGAGCAAGAAGTCGAAGGGAAGGAAGGAAAAAGGGAAAACATGGAAGGAAGAACAGAAACAAACCTACTCCCAGGGGGGAGAGGACAAGTAGATGAAGGCAGGTGAGAGGAAGGGGAAAGGCACAATTAAGATATATTATGTATAGGGGAAAATGCTCTATGATGGATGTGATCAGTATTCATGATGAAACTGTACTAATAAAAAATGTTAGCTGGGGATGTAAGCAGAAGCAAAACCTCCTGCCTGGCAAGCGCAATGTCCTGAGTTCGATTCCCATTACCAAAATAATAATAATAATAACAATAATAATAATAAAATAATAAGCATCCATAGCAAAAGTAAATAATAAAAATAAACACAAGCAAAGTAGGCATCCTTTGAGCAGTGTTAGGTTGTCTGGCATTAATTTTGACTATTTAACCTTTCAAAGAGGTAAAGGCTAAAATCTGCTATGCAGAGTCTGGGGAACCACTCAGACTGCTTCAAAGCTCAGAGATCTCTCAAGACACCTCAGAACACGACACCAGTGCCTAGCAGAGGCATATAGTGGGGTACAGTTATGTAACCATGATTTAGCACAGATCAACACACATGTGCTGGTTACAGCCCAATTTAAGAATGTAAATACGAGACGACAAACTACATAAGAAGTATAAAATAAGGGTGCAGGCCCTCGCTCTGGCTCTCTGCTCATCTCTCTGCAGCCTGCTCTTGTTGTTGATGTCTCGCACACATGTGTTTTTAACCTTCAGATCATACAAATGAAAAACTTCCTTGGACCTCTCGAGAGGTCTGACAACCGGCATAGGCTGCAAAACATTGAGATGAGTCTTCCCGTGGCCCGTGTGGAAACAGTGCCTGAGGTGATGGGGATCCTAGGGGAATGGCTGATAAGTGACCCCAACTTCACCAAGGGTGCCCATGGCCAACTTCTTGACAAGTATGAAGGCCCCAGAGAAATGAGAAACAGCCCATTTAGAGGTTGAGGATGTCTTGGAAAACTTGGAAGCTCTTGACAGAAAAATTAATCCCCCTCACTGTGAAAAGGCAGGGAAGGTAGCTTGGGTGTTTTTCAGTGTTTCCTGCTGTGTAAACAAGGAGGTGGATGGCCTTGTCTAGCAAGTGAAATACCTATAGGAATTAGAAGAGGACAGTGAGTGAACATTGGTTGTATGTTGTGAAGCGCAGGTTTCAAGGACTTGGAAGCACTCCCTCTTTCCAAAATGTCTGCATTAGTGTAAGTCCATATGTCTGAGAAAAACTCCAGGAAGTCCCTGGTTTTGCATGCTACTCCAACTACTCACCAAGAAATGGAGGTAGACGAAACCTTAGCTCAAGGAGGAACAGTGGAAGGGCCACCTACCTCTACCCAATGCCCAATGTAAATGACCTATTCAGTCATTGAGCTATGGAAGGGGGAAAACAATTAAAGCAGGAAGTGGATGAAACAGTGCCTATATGGCTCTATAGCTGTGGGGTGATAGGGATGATAGCATGCAGCTAAACCCACAGGAGGTACCCCAAATAGCCAGGATAGCCAGCACCCCGTGAGATGGCCTCCACAGAATGTGCAAAGGATGGCCCTAGAAGCATGTAATCAGACCTCAGCAAATTGGCAGATGGCAGCAGCTTCCTGGCTTCGGAGAAATCAGGTGACTGCCAAAGCACGTCACAATTCACACTTGATAATCGTGTTGTGTGAAACGAGCACGAGGCAGATGATATTTGCACTGCAGTACTGTAGCCAGGTGAGGGACAGCTCATCATGCATGAAAGAGATGATCCCGGTGAGCAGGCCTGTTGGCGTGTTTGGATCAGTGGCAGCCTTTTAACCCCTTTACAAATCACCAATTCATGATGCTATAGATGCCTTGGACAAACTGGGAAATATGGAAATAGAGCACCAAGGTGATGTATGATCTGTAATAACTGTTCCAGCAAATGAGAAATACTAGAAGATCCCCAGGTGAATGGGGCCATACCTCCGAGGACAGGCTGTGGGGCCACTAAAGGTTGGTTGGCACCAGATCGGGAGGGACCTTAGGCTGCCAGCCTAGCCACAGATAAGTTAGAAGGGCAGACTTTGTGCTGCTGACTCCAGGGAGGCAGTTATACCCTGGGCAGCAATAATGACTGATGGGACAGGGCCCGAAAACCAAAGCAGCACCAGTGATGCAGGAAAAAATGACAGTGGCCTCCTTGTACCACAATTAGGAGGCAGGCTGAGGTACCCAGGTCTTCAGGATTCTGGGAGACCAGAGGCCACATGTGAAATTGGCTACTTATTGGTACCCTAAATATGTGCAGCATGTGCTACCATTGATGGATGCCAGAGCTGACTCAATGTAATATTTGGCAGTACAGACCATTTTATAGGACCTACGGCATACACAGAAGGATATGGAGGTCACTACATCATGGTCCAAAGGTCCTGGGGATTTTGGGAATCTGGTAATTTTACCGCACGCCTGTATGATGTTTGTGCTTCCTCAGTTGCTAAATACATACTGGGATTTGATGTAGAGACTGATGCTTGGCTAGACACTACGCAGTGAGAGCTCCATTTGTAAATTCATGTGGTAGAACCCTAGTCTTAGGCCATCCATGCTATGCTCCACTGACTCTCCCACAGGCCTCTCTGGTTGTTCCATGAAGGAGTACTGGCTGCATGGAGGCCCTGAGGGATGGGCCAGACTGCCTTGAAATTGGGAAAACAAGAGTTGATGTTCCCTGCACAGAGCCCTTCAGTACAGCCTTGCAAAGCCAAATGGATCATTGTAAATGATTATAAAATCTCACCCTGAATCTAACGATCAGGGTCAACTTACCTTCACTTGGGTGGACAGACAGTACATCTTCTAGATGTTCCATACGGCTATTTGCATGGTCCAACTTTGTGTCAAGGACTAGTGAGCCAAGAGCTGGCCACCTACGCCAAGACATACTGTGTGTCATTGTTTTGTAATGATGCTATTTTGTTAACCTGTGATTGCCTTGCAGGCTTATGAGCCTCTGTGCAGTGTGAAGAAAGCTTTGCTGGCATGGATATGGGTCATGGATGAAGACAAGCTCAAGGAAACTGTCAAATTCATGAGTGTTATACGGTCAATAAGTGCAGGCCTATGACAGTGCACCAATTATAGGTGTTTGTGGGTCTCCTAAGATTTTGGAAGACTGTACCATACCTAGATGCTCTGCTGTGCTCCTTATGCCAGATGAGTAAAAGGGGCAAAATGTGGGGTTGCACAGTCACAGTGGAAGCTGCTTGCTGTGTAGATGCAACAGAACCTACTTTTTAGGACTCAGAGAGGGTTGTTGCATAGGTGTGAGCCCCATGAGTCATTGAACCAAACCTGCCATTTATATTCTAACCATCATTGTCAAGAATGCTGAATTTGGCTAAGGCTTACAGCAGAAGCAGTGCAAATGGAAGTGCCCTTTTGGGTTTGGGTCACGGTTATGAAAGAGATCTGAAAGTCAGAGTTCTCTGATAGAGGAATGCAGCACTGTATGCTGCTCTGCATGCCTGTGAGGAATCGCTGGACACATAGAGGGGTGATTACTGACACAAACAACCCATCTCAAGGGTGAAGCATCTTTCCTTTTGAGCAGGTTCTTTCCCTTTGACAATGTCTATTTTAGATTTTGGAACATATTTACTCTTTCAGTTTCTTACATTAGGAAGACAATATGATCTTCACACATGAGTGTAATTTAATTTACTTAAGAGCATGCTCTCTAGTGGCATCCATTTAGCTATAAAAGACTCGAGTTTATACTTCTTTATAGCTGCATAGTACTCCATTTTATAAACATAGCTAATATTTTTTATCCATTCCTCTGCTAGTGGACATGTGGGTATTTCCAATACTTAGTAATTACAAATTATGCTGTTATAAACATGAGTACATATATATCACTGTGGTATGATGTTTTTATTTGTTCTGGGGAAATACCCAGAAGGGAAGTAGCTGGGTTGAATGGGACCTCTAAGCCTAGTTTTATCAGGAATCTGCACACTGATTTCCACAGTCATTTTATCAGGCTACATTCCCAACAACAGTGGTGAAGGGCTCATTTTTCACCACATCTCAGCAAGTACTTGTTATTGTCTGATTTCTTGATGATAGCCATAACTTATGGGGTGAGATGGAATCTCAGTGTTGTACTAATTTGCATTTCTTGAATGACACACTCGTATGGGGGAAAAAGAGAGAAGAAGAAAGTGAATATATATATATATATATATATATATATTTAATAGTTAATATAGTTATACTTCGAATGTCTTTTTGTTCATTGAAGGGAATGGTTTGTGCTAATATTGTTTGATCAGTCTTTCAAGCCTATATTATGTAATCTGAACAAATACTTTGAAGATAGCAATGCATAACTTTTTATTTTAGAGAGAGTAGCAAATGAGACACTACCAAAGAAAAAATAAAACGATAGCAGCATACGAGTATTACAAACAAACGAACCAAAGGAAGAATATTTAAAGTGATACAGGGTTTCAAGACAAAATAATATGAACTAACAGTGGTTGTGATATTACACGTCGCTATCCTCAACTACATTGCTCAGATTGCCAGATGTAAGGATGGAAGATTGTTCAAACCATTAAAGAGAATAAGAAAATAATTATTAGATAAACCATTAGAGATAATACAGAGTTTCACTAGATAAGACAGTAGAAATTCTCCATGGTAATTCCATTGCATATTGTTATCTTCAAATCACCTGCCCAGATTACCAGGCAATAACATGCAAAACTGATCAAAAAAATTTAAGCTTTAACTATTTCTTTAAATATACCATCAGACATCAGCAATACAGTCGTCCTAGCTATTCATATATATATTTATATTTTGCCTTCCTTCTTTCTTTTTTTCTTCGTTCCATCATCCCAGTCACTCCTTCCTTTGAGCAGTTTCTTTCCCTTTCCTATCATCTACTGTATGTGTTGAGTTTTACTTATTCTTTCAGGCTTCTACACAAAGGAGACAATATGATGTTTACACATGCAGGTCTGATCTATTTCACTTATGAGTATGGTTTCTAGTTGCATCCATTTACCTACAAAAGCCTCTAGTTTACCTTTTTTAATAGCTGAATATAGTACTCTATTGTATAAAAATACCACATCTGTTTTATCCATTCCTCAGTGGGTGGGCATCTAGGTTGCTTCTAAGATTTAGCTATAACAAATTATCTTGATTTGTAAAGAGAACATACACTTATGTAAATTAAATTACGCTCACATGTGTAAAGATCGTATTTTCTTCCTAATGTAAGAAAGTGAAAGAGTAAATATGATCCAAAATGTAAATCAAGACAGACCTGTATCTTTTTTTAAATTGTTTTATTGATTTTACTCCTTAAAAATTCACAAAAGAGTGGAATGTCACAGACATACTTCCAACAATGGGCCTTTTTATGGACAAGCCTTTTGGCACCTGAAACTGGCAACAGTTTTGGTACCCATGATGTACATGGCCCAGGAATTCATAGAGGACAGGGAACTACAGGACATGCCCCCCCTAGTCCTTAAATGAAAGGAAAAGAGGAACCTCTCACCAACTCCAGATATACTGATTGTTAGAGCTGTGACCCATCCCTGCAAAAAAAGAAGTCGCTGTACAGCTCAGTATGGAAGTGCTCTGGTTTGAAACCAGAATAGGCAGGTCAAGCCAAAGGGCAGAGTTGCAGATAGTGTGGCTACTTGTGTTTCATGAAGGAGGCCCCCTGCATGTGTGTACAGACATTTGGATCAATATCAGGGGCTCACGCTCAGACTGCTGATTTTGGTGCTCAGCAGTCACCGATTAGACACACATGCTTTGCATTGTGCTGACATATGATGAGGCATAGGGGAACATGGTCATAAAGTTGGTGGTGTCAGCTACCATGATTCAAGAAAAACTCCTCACTGGGAAATGACCTAACAGATGCCTTAGCCAGGCCATGCAACTGTTGACCACTAGAAAGTGTCTAACCAGAAAAAACTGATTGATGATTCTGCTAGGAATAACTGAGCAGGGCCAAGGACAATAAACTCAGCCCTCCAGCTTGAAGTCCTTGCTCCACAAATTGCCCAAGAGTTGACTGCTGAGTTCCTGGCTTTGATGTTGCTTATGGATGAAAGTGTTCAAATGGAAAAGGTGGTTTTGCAAAACCACATGGTTCTTGATTGGTTAACTACAGTGCAAGGAGATTTTTGTGCCCTGTTACATATAAAATGTTACATTCATGTAGCCCTGGCCTTTGAGGGGTTTGGATTGGTGAACCGCTCCGACTGCTTCAAAGCCCAGGGGTATCTAATGACACCCCAGTCCAGCACACTTGTGTAGCACAAGCTCGCAATGGGATATACTTATGTAATCATGACAACAACGTGCATGCCCCGGTTAAGGCACCGTGTGAGAATGTAAATATAGGGTAACAACCCATATAAGAATTACGCAGTAAAGATGCAGGCGCTCACACCGGCTCGCTGCTCTGCTCTGTGCTGTCTGCTACTGTTGCTGATGCTTCACAACCAGGTGTTCTTTCACCTTGGGACCTCATCTCGGAAAACCTCCCTTGCACCACTGGAGGGGGCTGACACAGAGCATGACAATTTTCAGTTTTGGAAAAAAATGTTTAATTGGGTACAGTTGGACGTCACAAGCTAAAGTATAGTTGTGAGATACATACAATATATGCATATCCAAAAACTGCTACCTGTACATTTTGACCTCATTTTCCTTTCTGTATTTAGTGCCCGTACTTTTTAGTTAAAGAATCTTCTTGGTCAATATTTCTATGTCACGTCTTATGGACATGCTACAGGCTCCCACAGAGAGACAATGACTACTGTATCACACTCTGATAGTGTTCTCAGCATCGTCCAAGTGCCTTGTCCCACTTATGTAGGTGTAGAAAACCTGACCATTTTGTTCCCTGTTGGCAGACCTAACGTAGTTTTTTCATGTTAATGGCGATAACTAACATAAGCTTCAACATCTGTATCAGTGTAATATAGAAATTGCATATTTTCTAACCTCCCTTGGATATTTTTATGTTCTGAATAGCCTTTTAAATATGATCAATTAATTGTGCTTCAGTTCTTCATATTTTGATATTTCCCAAATCCAAAGTTACTTTCTTATGCAAATGGCGATGCAAATAGCAGACCTCTTTAATGAGAAAATACTTTTCTTCTGTAGTGCTCCTTTTACAAAAATGGTAAACTCCACTCACACACACACACACACACACACACACACACACAGACATAAGTGTAGCTGGACTGATAAAACTGAAACTCATTATTTCCACTTATGAACTGAAAGCTGGAGGGAAATTTAAACTCCCCAGAAAATTGAATAACTGCCTCCACTTGCTCCACAATGGAGGCTCCTCCTTTCACGGAAGAAAATGTAGTGAGTCTTGTAGGAAAACCTTGGACAGTTTACCACGCCGTTCTCTGTTTGCAGGAATACCTGCCAAGCCAGGCTTCTGGCGTGGTGGAGAGATGATGAGAAACTGCTGCTTCCGCCTCCACAGTACCGCTAGGGCTGCCGCTACAGTTGAATGGGCACAAACCTTCCAGGTTCTTGAACATGCACAAGAAGAAAGGCCAAGCATACACCTCCCAGTAAGCAGTTGCTGTTTTTATTGAGATCTCAGGATGACAGCAGCAGGAAGAGGCACAATGGAAAGAGAAAAGAGGAGGAGGAAGAGGAACAGGTAACTTCAAGGATTCAGGCTTCCACTGTGTAAGGGTTCAGGCCCACATTCATTCCACAGTGGGCGGATACCTCTAATCCACGTGCCTCCTGTTGTGGTTAGATGCCTCTGACACCAGGAGCCTCATATTGTGGTCAAATACCTCTAAATTCTGATACTTCCCATTGAGGTAAGGAACCTCTAATCCAGGTGACTGCTGTAGTGGCCTCAGTTCATGTTGTGGAACTGATACCAACTTGAAAAGAAAATGCTCTACAAGGAAAGACTCGGAAGGCAACCAAATTTATTGCCCTGGTGGGGTGATGGGGGATTGCTCCCAAAGCAGCAACCCAGAGGCAAATTTGAGCTTAGTTTATACAGATTTGCAAGCTGCAAGTACAAAGGCTGGAATGTGTGGTTAATTTCACTGGGGAGAGTCAGTTAGTCTTCCTTGCTGAGCAGAAATCCCTTGAAACAAGTCAGCAAGCAGGGCACGCTTGGGGGAAGAGAGTGCAGGCTGCGAAGTGGGATGTGGTAACACCGGGCTGGGCCATGCTGTCCCCAGTGCAGTCAGTCAAGCCCGAGGGAATCAAGCGGAGGAGCTACGTGGTGGGCTGCATGATCTCATTCTGTTTCAATTTCGGTTTCTACAGAATCAAGGACCCACTTGACACTAAGTCACTTGAATCATATTTGTATTCTGAGAAGGTAGGAAATCTCCTCATGATTCTACATCATCTTGGTCTCTAAATCGTGCTCCTCCATTTGCTTTTAAAGGAGAGATTTTCAGTTTCTCAATTATTTTCTGTGTTTCGTTTTTCTTTGTTGTGCTAGGGATTAAACTCCATAATTTTTAATTTGTAGGTGTTTTCTTTGTAAAATAGTGATTATTTATGTTTTCACAAGGAAAAAAGTTGACATTTGGAAATTCTTCCCAGTAGGAAGAGGAACTAATTGAGGGAACTGGTCTGGCTGCTACACAGGCAGCAAATCAAGTATAGACAGCTGTGAAATCTGGGCTGCAATATTTTTACATAGCATTTAATAATAAAATTTCCATTTTTCTTTTTGTTTTTGTTTTGTGCTTTTTTAAAATAAAAGCGGAAGAGTGAAGAGAATAGAAATAAAACTAGGTATGTGGGGGATGCCAAAGAAACACTTCCCACAATACCTAATAACCATAGATCTTATCAAGACACATGAATTCTGAGGGAATAGCTGCTTTCAATTTTCAATGCTTTGACCACTCTGGGGAGGCCCAAGTGAGATCTTTGTGAGTTAGGTCCCAATATTAAAGAACACATGTGTGCAAAACACCAACCACAACAGCAGGTAGCATGGAACAGAGCAGAGCGGAAGAGTCACAGTGAGGGCCTCCTGGGTCTTTATTGTATTATTCTTATACAGGTTGTTCTCTCATATTTACATTCTTTCAGAGTGTCACAACCAGTTCATGGCTGTTTACCTGTGTTCTCATGGTTACATAACCTTATCTCATTGTGAACCTGCACTAGACTAGCAGTATCTTTCATTCACTTGTTGTTACACACCCAAGTTTGAAGCAGATTGAGTGGTTCCTCACAAACATACATACTGATATTTTACAGAAGCCAGTATCATCAGAACATTCATTTTCCAGATGGAATCTCCTCCATTCTCTTTTTCCTCCACTGTTCATATTCATGAGACTATAAAAGGTCGTATTCTGTTCTTGAAAGCGGGAAGTTCTAATACTGAGACAGCACTATTGGTACTGGTAGAGTAATGAGGGCTTTTCTCCAACACCCACATTTTCATGCAGGTGGAAGGACTGAAATTTACTTCTCTCAAAATAAATACTTCTGGAATGCACAAACATTGTACGCATTTTTTCCCCTTTTTACTCCATTTTCTTAAATCTGAACATCTTTTCTCCCCTCCTGTTGCTCCAGGCCCCTTATGATTGGTCTGACCCCTCAGAGGCAGGCAGGTTCTTGCAGTGCCACAGCTAGGACATGCAGACCAGTGCCTAGAGTGCATGCCATGGTCACTGAGCTAGGGCAAAGCGAGCATGGAGATTCACCACAGGGTTTCCCTCTGGTCTAGCAGCCCAGAGACCAGGGCTATTTACCTACCCCATACACTGAATTACTTAGTGCCATTTGAAATCTGGGGTGTCCACACCCTGGATGGGATGGGAGTCACCAGGCCACCCTCAGATTTTGCTAGGCTTTTCTCTCTTTCATGTAAAATAATGAAGAAGAGTCAGAAAACAGTGCAAAGCAAGATTAAATTTTATTTACCAAAAAAGAGAGGGAGAGATACAAAGGCACTCTGAGAAGAGGGGGTCTCAGAGCTAGATGATTCCGAGGAAAGCCAGGCATTCTATATTGATGGGGTTGAGTTTGTGGTCCCTCCATCTGGGGTCAGTCCCACCCCATGTGTTCACCTATCTCCCTACTATGGGCTCAATTTCATTTTGAGTTACACATTACAAGAATTTGGGTGGAAATTTTTAAAAAACAAGGTTTCTGATTACTTACATTCTCAGGAATTTGCAGAAATTACTCTTCTGCTAAATTCTAAAAGTAGTATTACCTTTTTCTGATCTTAAGAGAGGGTCATATCTATCCTTACAGGGACATAATTCAGTATTTCCTCATAGCAGGGTGACACCACCACAGATAGTCCTGTCTACCCAGGGTTCGGTGGCAGCAACCATGACTAGTGCTTTGGAAAAATAAATATAATCTCAAGAAAGGCGGGAGTCTTTGGACTGCCTCAGATGCATGTCTGGGAAGCACCCTGCGCAGAAACCATAGAGCGGTAGGCTTCAGCCACAGAGTAGGGGTGTGGCACCCACCATGGACCCCCAGGCAGAGGTCTCCAGGACTTCAGAAGCTTGGTAGCTAGTGAAACCCATCACCTGAGGTTTTAACTGCTGTGCACTGCGGGCGTCAGCCAAGATGAGAATTTCCACGACATTCTGCACAGAGAGGCTGCGGCAGAGGGCGCCCTCGCACATGAGCTTCTCGCCCTCCAGGCCATACTTGTCTGCAGCTGCCAGTAGTTCGAGTGCCATTCTGCCGAGGTTTGGAGCCTTCTTGGTGTGAATGAAGGACATCATTTCTTTAAAAAAAAAAACTTCAGGTTCCATATCTCTGATTTCAGCTCAATTCCTTCTCTTTTCCATTTCAAGTTCAAACATGGCACTACAAACTGGACAACAAGCTGCTAAGATGGCTTTGTGAGGCTGGAATTCCTGCCCAGCCACACAAAAGCAGTAGTAGTCTGTGAACTGGGAATTCTTCCACAACTTTCCTAGCTCATCTCCTAACCTGCAATCAGGAGCCTTCGTCATATTCATGGTGTTCTGGCTGGAAATGTTGGTAGAATCATGTTTCACTTTCACCTCACAGAAGAGGGTGAGCTTGTCATCAGGGAGAAGCCTATTGGCCTCATCCAAGGGAATATCTCTATGGATAAATTTCATGACTCCCCAGCATTCTCCTAGCACAAATCTACAAATTGTTTCATTCCGGTTACCTTTGGGTTTGTCTGTCTTGTCATTCACAATGTAAAGTTTGAATTTTGCCAGTGCTTCCTGCTTTGGAGAGCCGATCAGATGCAGGAATACAGAAAGGTAACCTTTGCTTTCTTCATTACGCCCTTTTGGATATAATTGTAAACACCATTGCCATTGATCATTAGGTCCACCTGGAAAGGGGGAACTTTTAATGGCTTCATCCATTTCCTGTATGAGATCACTAAAGTTACTGATGGTTCACCAGTAGAAGATTCTCGTTACATTGAAGTCTGTAGTGCACTGGCTGTCAACTATCATCTTGCTGGACATTTCTCCTGGTGGTGGAGTACTTGGAACTCTTGACATCAGAAGTGTAAAAGTTAAAAATTGTCACCCAAGTCACAGGGCAAGGACTTCTTTCTTCCCTAGTTTGTAGAGACTTCACTCCAGTCAGCAGCTCCAAGACAAGCAGGGTGGTTTGGCAGTCAGGAGGCAGAGTGCCTAATATGTAGATTAAAAAGTCATTTTTAGAAATCGATTTATCAAGACTTGCTGAATATTAGACACTTCAGAATAGTTTATCGATCATTGGAAGAAATATCTCCCTTAAGTAAACTCCTTTTTCCTGGTTGTGTTTGTGCATGCCTGTAATAGCACCACTGAGGTAGCTGAGACAGAAGGATTGCTAAGAGTTTGAGAACAGCTTAAACTACATGGCAAGACCTTGTCCTAAAAGACCAAAAATTTTTTAAAATCTCCTTTTTGATGATGGTCAAGCACAGTAGATATTTTATTGATGATACTGGTCAATGAACCTAGGGCCTTCCCACTGATTTCTACCTCCAGCACTCTTTTTTTTATATAGAGTCTCATTACATCATTAGACTTCCAAAGATGGGGTGGAACTTGCAGTTCTGCCTAAGCACCCACAGGTGCTGGGATTAGAAGAACGCAGCAGTGTGCATCTACGTTCATTAGAGGTATTGGCCTATAGTTCTCTTTCTTGGTTGGGTCCTTCTCTTGTGCAATGCTGAAGTTGGAGGACAAGTCCAAACCCTGCCTGGTCAGCATAGCAAGTAGTGGAAGTCCCAACTAAAAAAATAAAATAAAAGAAAACATGAAAATTGAACAACAGCTCCATTCTTGAAGGTCCTAGTTTCACAACTCATTGCTTACCACCTTTGACTAATGACCATCCCCTTCCCACATATGCTTCCATAAAAGAATCAAGGTTTCTGACTACATTTGCAACTCAGGACTTCCTGAGTACTGGCCCTACTCTCAGGCTGTGAAGAACAGAAGCTGTTTGTCATAGAGTCCTTTCCTATGTACTGTTGCCTCAGGTTTATCTTTATCTGAACTCTGGAAACTACAACCACAGAAACTGGCAAGAACCAGCCCTCTGTTCATGATGGAGCCAGGCTAAGCCCAAGCAAACACAGTAGTGTATCTGAGGAGAGTCACAAAGCACCTCCTTCACAAAAATCTCAGCCATGAATGGTGGTGCATGCCCACAATTCAAGCCCTTGAGAGGCTCAGGCAGGAAGATCACCAGTTCAAGGCCAACATAGAAACATATGTCAAGACCCTGTCTCAAAATGCCCCCAAAGCCCAAGCCAATAATCTGTTTTCTTTCCTTGGTATTTCACCTCACACTCACAGGTTCCTCCTGCCTTATCATCCCCAGTGCTAGGATTACAGGTGTGCACCACCACACCTGGGTTACAAATTTTACCTTTTCAAAACATCTTTGTCTAGCTGGGCAAGTCATTCCAGCACTCTGGGAGCCTGAGGCTGGGAAGAGCACAAGTTCAACACTGTGACCACAGCAGGTGGTCTTAAAGTTCACCCTACAAATTCATTAGGGTTTGTCCTCCACTCTCACAGGCCACAGGGGAGGGGGGCGGGGAGGATGGAAGGCACAGGTGAGGCAGTCTCATTTTAATTGCACATGTAGCAACTGTCTCACTGAAAATCCCCCATAGAACCTGTGCTTTCCTATATACAACTGTGCTGCTTTGCTCTCCTGCCATTTAAACAGCCCTGTTTCTGAATTACTTTCACCAGGTCTTTTTGGGTCTTGCCTGGTGGATCAAAGCAATTTGCTGCAGGCACACATGCTTTCACTGACTGTGGTCAGCCTCTGAAAACTCCTGTCTGCTGTGCACTGCAACCTTCAACAAAAAGACACTCTTGCCACACAAGATACAAGGATACTTGTTTAAAATGACGACCTTGAGAGAGACTTTAAATAGGTGCTGTCTTAGTTGTTTCCAATACCTCTGGGAAAATATATATAGAAACTGCTCAAGCCCATGCAATTGTTTTCAGCTGTGCTGGGGATCAAACTCAGGGCCTTGTCCATCTTAGGCAAGTGCTCAATCAATGAACTACACTTGCAGCTCCAGTTTTGTTTTTTGAGACAGGGTCTCCCTACACAGTGAAGGCTTTCTTTGAACTCACTTATGTAGCCCACATTGGCCTTGTGGCCATCATCTTGCCTCAGCCTCTGCAGTGCTGGTACACAAGCACCAACACACCTGTCTCTAACATGGTGCTTCTTGAAAACAGAAGTAAAACATACTGTTAGTGCTGGGTTTTGCTGGTTTTGCAAGAAAATAACCTTTTATGCATTTGTGTCTGAAACCTGGTTTTAAGTAGAAAGCTTTAAGTTATAAATATCCTACTAAATTAACACTGGACAAGCAGGATAAGGCAGGGATGGTTAATTCTTTCCTTTAAAGGAGGAGCTTGCCTTCTACTCAGGTGGATTGGTCCAACTGGCAGTGCTCAAAGCCGGACACAGATGGCTTGGCATGGAGTCACAGGGCATCGATGTCCCACTCTGGAGGTGAGTGCAGTCACTCACCGGGTCCTCCAGGGTGGCGTTTAAGGTAGAGGGACAGTGAGGCTACTTGGAGAAATGCTGGAAGAGGCTTCAGTTCTTAAGCTTAAGTCCTAGGAGTAAATGTGAAGGCTCCCTACCCTTCCAAGCACAGTGGCGGGCCCTGGGGCAGGTGCCCTCTCATCGAGAGGATTTTCACTTCCTGTGAGGACAGTGCCTGGGGGTGCTTTCCAGCTTGAAGCCACATGGGTCAGGTGAACTCACCTTTCCCAGGCTGGCAGTGGTAAGCAAGAAGGACCCGAGAGGGCGGGAGGCACGAAGAGCTATCACCTGTCCCATCTGCAGCCCACGGGTCCCAACACCCCTGCCAATGCATCCTCTACCCTACTCCAGCACCCCGAAACCCCACCACTAACCATGATTGGGACTTTGTAGGGGCCAGCAGCATCAGAGAAGGAGAACGGAGTATGCAAGGATCTCCAACTAAGAAAACCCCAAAGGACGGCAAAGGAAGCAGTCAGCCTTTGGGCCTTCCTATACCTTCTCTGGCACGTGTAGGGGAGCTCTACTGCGTGCTCCAATCATAGCCCCGCCCTCAGAGCGGGGCAGGCACTGGTGATTGGTGGGTTCAAAAGTTCAACCCCAGCTGAGCTCCACTGTTCTGAGAGGATGCTGCTGCATCCAGGTGCGCAAAGTCCTAGCAAAGTGACGCACCAAGTGAAGGAGGCGAGGACCATGCCCCGGGGAAGGCTCTGCCCGCCACGCTGCTCCACTCCTCCAGGATGGCCAACTCTCGGGAGGAGGGCCCCGCCCTCGGATCTGGTCCAGTTGAGGATGCAGGTGCGGGTGTGGGTGCAGGTGCATGCAGTTTAGGCACCCATAGAAGACAGCTTCCGAGCCTAGGGCATAACGATCACCCCGGGGCTTTATGCCTTCATTCTCACTGTTTGGTTGTTTTTATGTGTCTTCCTGTCTCTTACCAGTACTTGCAATGGAGTTTTCAGTTTGTTTCTTCATAACAACTGCCATTTTCTTTCTTTTTTATTTGAATGTAATATAAGTAGATATTAATAAAACATTAAAAAGCACTCTTCTTACTTTCTTCAAAAAATAACATTTGATAGCAAAATTAAGAATAACCATAGTTAATACACTGTATGCTCTTGTTGCACATGAGACCAATACAGGACACTTTACACCCAGGAGTTCGGAAGGCAGAGGTTTTATTTATAACTCTGGCATGCGGAGGAAAACTAAGTTTTCCAATCATCAGCCCAGAGTGAAGTTTGAGTTCAGTTTAAAAATGATTTGCAAGAGAGAAGTACAAAACTGATAACAGGTTATTTCCTGACTGGTTACACGGAATACAAGAATTACATCATGCATTGTCAGGCAGGACTGTATCATTTGGGGAAGGAGGGAAGGATGTACATGTGGTGCAAGCAGAGTTAAAAGTGTCCTTGACCCGGCCAGTCTTTCCCCAAACATGACACAGCCTTTACGCAGGCTAGAGTCAAGGCATATTTTCTTAATTAAAGGGAACTCAGTCAGTTTGACCTGTCAAATTGGTGGGCAACAGCAGGGACCAGACAGTCAAGGTTTCTAGCTGAATTTAATACACTAGCTATTGCCCAGGCTGCAGGAGCCTGTGGTCACAGGCCTCTAATTGATTTGTAACTTGTGCTATAATGTGCCTACAAGTCTGCTATTCTATGTGAATAAACATCCTACAAAATGGGGGAAAATTTTCCCTGCTGAATCTGAAAGGACTAATGTCTAGAATACATAAAATTTCAAATAAACTAGACCTCCTAAAATAAGAAAAATCAATTAAAATGGGCAACTACAATGAATAGACATTTCCCATAAGAAGCAGAAAGTGGCCAGTAAATATATGAAGAAAACTCTAGGCTCTGGCAATTAGAGAAATGCAAACGAGAGCAACACTGAGATCCCATCTTCCTGCACTATGGATTAACAAGTAAAAAGTAACAATGGCTGGGGAGGGTTGGGAGAAAAGAACCCTTCTACATTGTTGATGCTAATGTAGGTTAGTGCAGTAAGTATGAAAATCTGAATAGTCATCAAAACCCAAAAATATAATGCAGTTGTGGATATTATGAAC
The DNA here is from genome assembly GCA_004027595.1 of Dinomys branickii. Classification (NCBI taxonomy): domain Eukaryota; kingdom Metazoa; phylum Chordata; class Mammalia; order Rodentia; family Dinomyidae; genus Dinomys; species Dinomys branickii. Next base: position 81,815 of record PVLD010001766.1, on the reverse strand, counting down.
CAAATCAAGCCTCTCACTGAAAGCGCCGTAAGCTCCTGGCTCAGTGAGGGTTGTAGAGCGAATGAGTGTTGGGGGACAGAGAAAAGGTGACAGGGGTGGAGACTACTTGGGAAGGGAGACGTCTTCCCTGACGAACTAAAATTACGCGACATGTTCCATGGCCTCATCTTACAAATGCCTTGATATCTTCATATGCTGAAGATTTCATGAAACACAAACTGAGGGTAGAAACAGTATCTCTTTCCTGGGGTATTTCACTTCTGACTGCTCCCCGCCTGCCATCTCTATCTCTATCTGTCTTTTCTTAATTAAAGGGAACTCAGTCAGTTTGACCTGTCAAATTGGTGGATAAGAGCTGGGGCCAGACAGTCCTTTCTGGGACCTTGTTAACATGAATATTTTCAGCACCCAAGCTCTCCTTTGCCAAAGGTAGCCCGTGCCACGTCTCAATATGATGTGTGCTTTTATTTTTACTTTCGCCTTTTGTCTTTGTTCAGTCCAAATTCAATCTGCAGAGCTTGTTTCTCCCATACCTGTTTACCTCACACTTTTCAAATAAACTTTTGCACTGCTAAAGAATAATGATACAGGTCAATGGTAGTGTGACTACTAGTCATGTTTCCTTCCTTTCCCTGTATGCTTTCCAACCCCATGGGCTGAGAAGCTTCCCAAACTAGCGGGACTCCCACTGTGCTGCTTCTGTCCTCGAGCTGACTCTGGACTGAGCATCTACAAATCTGGAGTCAAACCTCTCCCCTCCGTTGTGTCAGGTGTTGTGTCTCAGCAACACGAAAGTGGCTAAGACGATCAATGCTTGTTTCCTCACACACTGCAGCGATGTCGTGAGCCCTTAAAATCTTTTTCATTTTTTTGAGACAGTTTTCCTGTGCAGTTCTGACCTTTAACTCACTAGATAGCCCAGGCTGGCCTCAAACTCACAGCTCGCCTGCATCTGTCTCCTGAGGTCTGGGATTACAGGCATACACCACTACACCAGGCCCTTCATTTATTTTGAAGTATGGTTTATTTCTTGTATTTTCTTTTGATACTTAGAATGTTATTATCTCTACTTGCAATTGCCTAACTGTTCATGCATATTTGTTATTATGCCTGCTAGACACTCTGCACATTTTTCTTATGGGGCTTCTTTAATTCTATGCTCTGATGATTCCAACATTCCTTCTATGTCTAAATTTTGTTTCAGTGCTTTCTTATTTATTTTATACTGAGAAGTTCCTTACTGTGAGCTATGTCCCTAGCCCTGTCTTTTGATCTGTCTGTGTCCAGCTCTCTATTTTATGATAAGGTCTTTCTAATTGTCCAAGCTGAGTTTGAACGTGTGACCCTGCCACCTCAGCCTCTTTAAGTCCTGCAATTACAGACATGCCACCATCCCTTGCTTTAAACTGTTTTTAAAGTCTTGTAAAAGCCTCATAAGTTTTACATTAACTTTTGGACCCCGTATCCTCTTTCCAAGGCAGCTTGTCTCTGGCATCTCCTTTGTCCTCACAAGTACAGTTCCAAAATGGAACTGTGGAAATTGCAGCCTTTCACACAAGGATTTAGGATTGTCCGTCTGGATTTACAAAAAGTTGATTTTAAAGTACATGCAAATGTCAGGAAAAAGTTCTTTTGATGTCCTTGATTTAATCTTTCATCATTTATAGACTATCATAATGACACTTAACATTCGAAAATATGGGAAGAAATTGCATAGTGTTCTTTCATTGTTTTGCATGGTTACTAAAATTAAATCTTAGTGACATAGTAGTAATTTGAGAAAACATGCTGGGTGAGAGGACAACTACAAGTATTTCCAACTACTCATAATGTTTAGCGAGGAGGATCAGTACTTGAAGTCCAGCCAGAGTGATCTAAAAGATCTTGCTTCAAGAACAAAGTTAAAAACAAGATACAGGCAGACAAGGACAAAAGGACAGGAAGAGGTAAAACAAGGACCATCAAAATGGAAGTGCATCTGGAATCTATCCCAAGGCATCCTGGGAAACCACTTAGCATGTGACACGTTCTAAGTGTTCACCTGAAGAATGGCCTCTTAATCTTAATCTGGTTACGAAAATAAAGGGACAAGGGTGCATGGAAATCTATCTTTTTCCAGACACCTTATCCTCTCTCCAAGGCACCTGGTTTCTGTCATCTGCTTTTCCCCTCACAAATACTGTAAATCTTCTTCTGTTCTTATACTCCAGTTCTTGATCCCAGATACCTGTTTACCCCACCCCAGCAGTATGGTACCTTGTATCTGTTTGGGTTTTGTTGTTTTTGTTTTTTGTTTTTGAGACAGGGTCTTGCTATGTAGTTCACACTGGCCTTCGGCTCACTTTATAGCCCAGGCTAGCAGGTCTCAAACTTGCAAAGATCCTCCTGCCTCAGTTTCCCAAATGTACCACCACACCCAGCTAGTAACTTCCTTCTGAATAAGAAGAAAATTAAAGTTAGGGAATGACATTGGTTTATGGATACTATGCTATTTTCCTCCTTTGAACTGTTTCTGTATAATCTACCCAGTAACTAGTGATGGGCAGGCTGGAGATACCATTGGTTGCTGATCTGCATCCAGCCAGTCCTGGGCTCAGAATCACTCACAGAGAATTGTGGGAGTTGGTGGAGGAGGAATGAACCGGGTGTGAGACCCAGGATTTGAATCTCTGTACACTGCAACTAAGTAGAGGTCAAGGGAAGCTCTTGAATGTCTTTTGAAGCAAATAGGTTCTGGTGCTGTGTCCTTGGCCAGGTGAGACAGAAGAGCAGCAGTCATAAAATCTTCATCTGAAGGTCAGAGGGGTGAGAGATAGGAAACTGTAGCAGGTAAGAAAAGGAAGGGAAGTGCCACAGGACAAGGGGATGGTAGGTGTGAAAAAAAAGTGGGGTTCCTGGACAGGGGAGGCGCCTCATTGCTAGTCTCATGAGTGGAGCAGCCTGGGGCTGGCTGGATTGGAAGGCAGGTATGCACAGCATCCAGTGACAGCTGAGAAACCAGACTCTGAAGAGGAGTTAACTAAGGCGGACAGAGACTTGCCCACCTGGTGCTGGCCTGTGGCTTTCTCGGGGGGGGGGGGGGCAAGTTCACCGAGGGGTGCCTGACCTAAAGAGGTCGGGTCTGCCCAGGACAGAGTTGGCATGCTTGTGAGATCCACCTGACCATGAGAAATCTTGACCATGATGCAAATACAGAGACCCTCCACCTGGCTGATTTGTACTACTCTCCTGCGCCGGCTTGGTTCCTTCCCACACTGGTGACTCCGTGCTGGATGCCTATGGGGGTCCTGGCTTCTCTGCACTTCAGCCAGGTGACCTCCCTGCTTCTTCCCCTCCCCAGCCTGCTTGTGCGGGTCTCAGGTAGGACTGTGGGCCATTTGTTCTGTCCCCACCTCAGAAAGCAACATCAGCTTGCAGTCTGTAAAAAGAAGAGCCGCAGGGACTGGCTTCTGTGGCAACAGATTCATTATGAGCATACTCACTGAGTTTATACCAGCCATGTCCAAAAGAAATGACAAGGGTTGCATATACCCTTGCAAATTTTGAAATCCTAACATTTTAAACAATTTGTTGAAAACCAGATGAAATAAAGTTTGGTGATGTATTTTGTTTAATCCCTAATAACTGAACATCATCATTGAAATGCTTACTTGATGCAAAATAGTGCCAATGAACTATTTAACATTTTAAGACTCTAATCCTTCCAAGTTCTGTATATTACATTTACAATTAATTTTTACTGAAACTAGCTGTTGAGTACCGGGTGAGACAGTTCAAGTTTATCCTCGACGTGAGCCTCGGCCTGAACCCAGGTGTAGAGGAGGAGCTGTGAGAGCACAGGGGGTGCTGAGATTCTGTCTGTGGAGCATTAGCAACTGCCACAGGAAAGGCTTCCCAAGTGCCTTTCACAGCTCAGGCTCCTCGTCCTCGGAATCCTCAGTCCAGGAAGCCTGGGTTGCTTGGGTAGAATTTGTCTGCAGTGTCCAGTTAAAGACACCTTAGATATTTCATGGCTCGAGTCCCTGTTTGATTCTCCTTATTTTGTTGAACAGCTCAGTTTACTGCTGTGGGGCCTGCTGGTCCAGTCATGGCCATGGTGGGAGAAAACATCACATTACCCTGCCACCTGTCACCTGAGAAAAATGTGAAGACATGGAGGTGCAGCGGTTTCGATCTTAGTTCTCCTCTGCAGTGCTTGTGTATAAGGGCAGGAGAGGAGAGAGGGGCAGAGGGAGGAGTACCAAGGAAGAACCACCTTCATGAGTAAAGACAACGGCCAGGGGAAGAGGGTGGTGGTAAGCCATAATGTCACAGTACATGAGAATGGCAAGTACTGCTGTTAGTTCCAGGAGGACAGGTCCTACGATGAGGCCATCATGCATGTCAGTGTGGCAGATAAGTTACTTCATTTTGCTCTGTTGCCTCTTCCCAGTGTGACTTTTAGGGAAAGTTTATATCCTAACCCTGGGCAATTGTAAACTAGCCAATTTTTGTTGCAATACCTCTACGCAAGGAAAGTGGCTTCCTCTTGCCCAGGGGTTCCACGAGGAAGTTTTCCTGCTAGGCTATGGCATTGTTTCTTGAGAGACACACAGAACTTAGCTATGGTCTTCAGCAGGGGGAACAAGTAATTCCTGAAGATAATTCCTAGATCTCCTTTATTACTGAAACCAGCCACTTTTAAGCAGGAGAGAAGGCACATCAGTGACTGCACTAGAACACCTAGAGGAAAGAAGGACTGCCCAGAGGGCTACAGTGTATAGATACTTCACTTATCAATGAATGTTAATTGTTGTTTTCCTTTTCTCCAAATACTGATTGTAGTGACAATGGCTGATGTGTAACTAGATTATTTCAATAAGTAGAGAAAACTTGTGCCCGGAGTTTAATGGTTCAACAGAGAAAGCAAGTGAAAATTCTACCAGGAGCAATTTGGGGAGTTTCAGAACAGAAGCAGCAATGAAAATGGGATTTCTAGGAATATATTAACAATAGATTTAAGAAAGGACTTCACTCCCTGGGGTCAGTATACAATGATGACTCTTGAAAAGAAACGCTTGTGTACTGTAAGAAACTGAACTCATGGGACATTTGAGGCCATCAGACCAGTGAGGGATGAGGTCCAGAGACAATGTGGCTTTCTCCTGGACCTTCAATCATGGACTGGTAGGAGGCCTCATCTTCCTCACTCATGAGGAGTCGTGTTTCTGATGAAGCCAAAACACCATGGAGGGAAGATTTACTGCTGCCTGCATACTGTCTCAGTGATGACGGCTCTGTGTACCAAGAGCTCTCCTCTCTCCCGTAATCATCTTTGCTGGACCTGTCCTACTCTGTTGTTTTTTTTTTTTTTGTAATGGGAATTGAACTCAGGACCTTGCGCTTGCCAGGCAGGCGCTTGTGCCACTGAGCTATATCGCCAGCTCTTTTCTTTTTTTCCCCTACTCTAAATTAGGCCTCTACAGTGTTTGTTTTTACTTGTTTTCCCCTACTTGATTTTATTCTTTGTTGGGTTCATTGGCTACCATCTCATACTTACTGAACCCCACAGAATATTCTTTACCACGTTTTATCTAATTTGCCAAGTTAAGTCTTCTTCAGGTTTAAGTGTCAGTCTTCAAATGTACAGCTAATTCCTCCTATCTTGGAAAAAAGTAAATTGGGCAGGAAGCACTGGATTTGAGTGTTTTAATTTTCTGAATGTAGTACAATTTGCTGGATAAACTTAACAAAGGAACTACTCCCTAAAAGTCCAGATGATCACAGGACATGAGGCTCATGGTTAGAAATAGTCCAGGACCGTGCACATGGACCTCACTTACACACCCAGGATTTTCTTTTTTGTTGTTATTTTTTATTGTAAGAAGAAACATCTAACATTAAATTCACCGTGTTAACCTTTATTTTTTTCTTTGCAGTACTGGGTATTGAACCCAGGACCTCATGCATATAAGCAAGTCCTCTAGCACTGGGTTATGTCCTTGCCTACCCTTTTTGAAACAGGGTCTCACCAAGTTGCCCAGACTGCCCTTGAGCTGGTGCTATTCTTGCCTCAGCCTCCTGTAGTGTTCCTTTTAACTGAAGACTCTTTTAATTGTAGAACACAGTTAAGAGGAATCTGGATTCATAGAATTTTTCTGGTGACATAAATTGGAAAGATGAGATTGGTGCTTGAAGTATCTCAGGTGCATTTAGGCCTTTCCAGTAGGAGACCGTTGTGTTACATAGGAGGCACCATACAAAAATCACCTAATGGACTGAGCAGCTAGTAGGCAAACATCTCTGAAATGGTCTAAAGGTCTGCATGATTGCTTTACCCTCACTCCTAAAAGCAGCCACCCCTATGCTGAATAGCTCTGCATGGTTTCCTTTATTACCTTTGGCCAGGAGAAGGAAACTGTGACAGGGAGCTCTGAATGAGAAGAGAAGAAAAGTGTGTTGAGGTCAAAAAGCTTCTTATGATTGTGGTAGCCTAGCATGTTTATGTGCTTAGAACCTCAGGAGGCCGAGGCCCCTGAGAAGTGCCAGGAGCAGACGGTACAGTCCTGTGCATGCCTGTTTGCAGTTGGACCCCTTGGAGGTGAGAAAATTAGAGTCTGTGGCAGAATGAACCAAAAAACAAGCATTTACAGAAGACGATGGGTGCTACGTGGTGCTGTGATGGGCAAGTACAGGGCAGAGTCAGGACCTTCCTTAGCTCTCAGAAATCTCAGGTATATTTGGGGTATTGGTCTCCTGGTCTCATCAAACTCAAACTTTTCCCTTCCCTTTGTCTTCCCTCCTTCCTTCGTCTTTCTCCCTCTCTCCTGCTTCCTGTTCTCCTCTTTTTCAGAGGGGTCCTGCAGGGATGTTTGGAATGTGTGTGTGTTCAGTTCTTCTGGGTGCTGCTTCTGGTTCACTGCCGTTTCCCGAGGTGGTACACCATTAAGAGTTGACTTTATAAGACAGGATAAAAGGGAGACGGCACTGCCTCCGTGATTACCTGAGCCCTTGTTCTTCCTCCCCAGGCCTGGGCTCTAAGTCCCTCATTGAAATGAAGGGCTACAAGGACGGGGACCTCAGGCTGGAGTGCACATCTGCAGAGTGGTATCCAGAGCCCCATGCAGTGTGGAGGGACCCCTAGGGCGAGGTCACATCGTCTCTGGAGGAAGCCTGCACTGTGGACAGAGATGGCCTCTTCACAATCACCATGAGTGTGATTATGAGAGACTCCTCAGTGAGGAACATGACCTGTTCCATCAGTAGCACTCTGCTCAGCCAGGAGCTGGAAACTGATTTTCATCCCGGGTTTGTTTTCTGCCCTCCGGGGACTCATCACATGAAGGTAGGAGCCTCAACAAACAGAAGGGAGCCTGTGGAAGTGGGGGTGGTAGGTGCCTGGGCCCTAAAGAGCTGGACACAGTTGAGCTGAGGCCTGTTCCCTTATGACAAGAAGAAAATGAAGTACTCTCCAAACACATGAGTAGGACCCTCTTTTATGAGGGAAGATCTGACCTTCTTTTCCCTAATAAGATCCTGGTACTGCAACAAATTTAAAACACTATTAATAATCCTAAAACAAAAAGAATAATCCTGAGTCACTACACCTGTTCATGCTATCTGCTGAAGGCCTGTCTTCCTGCTCAGGGGATTTCCAGAGTATCTACGTATGCTCATAATTCATTAAACAAATATGTAAGAAGCATTGCCTATGTTCAAAATACTACTCTAGAACCTGAGGGTTTTATTTTTTTAATTTTATTTTAAAAGTAAAAGAACAAAAACATTTTAAAAAAGATGCACAGTAGCACAAGAACAAGTACAAAAGCAGAACAACAGAGAAGGTGGCAGGGAATTAACAATGGTTGTTGTATTACACATTGATAACTTCAATGTGTATGCTCAGGATAATACAAACAGACATACAAGATGGATTAAACATCCAATCATTGATTGTTCCTATCATCAAAATGACATGAGATAATGCTGCAATCATGTTAGCCATCCTGCACATACACACACACTTACATAGGTATCCCCTTCTTCCTTTTCTCCTTCCCTTCATCCCAATTGCTCTTTACTTTTGAGCAGTCTCCCTTCATACCTCCCAATTTATATTCCTACCTCCAGGTTTCTACACTAATGATACAATACGCTGCTTGCACATGCACATCTAATCTACCTCACTTATGAATATGGTCTCTAACCATGACCATTTGCCTATGAAAGCCTCTAGTTTGTCTTTCTTTATAGCTGAATAATATTCCATTGTGTAAAAATGTCATTTTTTTTATCCAGTCCTCTGTGGATGGACATTTGGGTTGCTTCCACGATTTAGCTATTACAAATTGTGCTGCTATAAACATGGGTACACATATATCACTGTGATATGATGTTTTCAGATCTTCTGGGAAAATACCCAGAAGGGGAATAGCTGGGTTGAATGGGACCTACAGACCTAGTTTGCTGAGGAATCTCTAAACCGATCTCCACAGTGGATTCGCCAGTCTGCATTCACACCAGCAGCGCAAAAGAGTTCCTATTTCTCCACAGCCTCGCCAGGATTTGTTTTTGGATGATTTCTTGATGCTGGCCAATCTCACTGGGGTGAGATGAAATGTCAGTGTTGTTTTTATTTGCATTTCTTAAATGACTAAAGGGGTAGAACATTTTCTCATATTTATTTGCCCTTTGTATTTCTTTATCTGAGAAGTGTGCATTCATCTCAGATGCCCATTTCTGGATTGGTCTTTCAATTTGGACAGGTTCATGGTTTTTAATTCTTTGTATGTTCTAGATAGAAGGCCTTGGTCTAAGGGACAGCCAGTTAGGACTTTTTCCCAATCTATGGGTTTTCTTTTTACTCTACTAATGATTTTCTTAGATGTGCAAAAACTTTTCAGTAAGATGAGGTCCCAGTTATTGATTCGTTGAAGTGTTTCCCTTGCAGTTTGATTTTTGTTGAGGAACTCTCTGCCTACCCCTGTGTCATCAAGGTTTTCACCTACTTTCTCTTCCAATAGGTTTAGTGTTTCTGTTTTAATATTGAGATCTGTGATCCATTTTGACTTGAGTTTGGTGCATGGTGATAGACAGGTCTGTTTTCAGTCTTCGGCAAATGGCAAGCCAATGTCTTCAGCACCATTTATTGAAGAGGCTATCATTCTTCCAGTGAGGTTGTTTGGCCCCTTTCTCAAAGATTAGGTGGCTGAGTGTGTTTGTGGTTGTGGCTGTGTCTTCCAGTCTGTTCCATTGATCCTCAGGTCTGTTTCTGAGGCAGTACCAGGTTGATTTTATTACATAATTTCAGGTCAGGGATTGTAATTCCACTTGACTTGTCCTTGTGACCCAGAATTCCTTTTGCTATTCTGGGTCTCTTCTGATTCCAGATGAATTTAAGGCATGTTTTCTGTAGATCTGTGAGGTATGCTGATGGTAGTTTAATGGGAATTGCATTGAATCTGTACAATAATTTTGGTAGTATGGCCATTTTCACAATGTTGGTTCTTCCTAACTATGAGCAGGGAATGCTTCTCCATTTATTGAAATCCTCTTTGATCTCTTTTTCCAGAACACTGTAGTTTTCATTGAATAAATCTTTTACCTCTTTTGTTAGATTGATCCTCAATATTTCAGTTTCTTGGATGCTGCTGTAAAAGGTATGGTTTCCTTAATTTCTCTCTCAGTCTGTTAGTTGTTGTGCGTAGGAATGCTATTGATTTTTGGGTGTTGACTTTGTATCCAACTACTCTGCTGTATTTGTCGATTAATTGAAGGAGTCATCTTGTGGAGTTTTTGGGGTCTTCCATGTAAAGTATCATATCATCTGCAAATAGTGATAGTTTTACTTTTTCCTTTCCTATCCGTAATCCTTTTATTTCACTCTCTTGTCTAATTGCACTGGCTAATGCTTCTAGAATTATGTTGAGTAGTAGTGGTGACTGTCGACATCCTTGTCTTGTTCCTGTCTTTAAAGTGAAAGCTTTCAGTTTTGGTACATTTAGTATGATGTTGGCTGTTGGTTTGTCATAGATGCCTTTGATTAGGTTGAGGTAGAGGTCATCTATTCCTATTTTTTCTAGGGTTTTTAACATGAATGCATGTTGGACTTTATTGAAAGCTTTTTCCGCCTCTATTGAGATGATCGTGTGGTTTTTGTCCTTGGCTCTATTGATATGGTGTATTACATTAATTGATTTGCAAATATTGAACCATCCCTGCATTCCTGGAATAAATCCAACCTGGTCATGGTGTATAATTTTCCGTATGATTCACTGCATCCTATTTGCTAGTATTTTATTGAGTATCTTTCCATCTATATTCATTAGGGAGATTGGCCTATTGTTCTCTTTCTTGGTTTGGTCCTTCTCTGGTTTTGGTATTAGTATAATACTTGCCTGTAGAAATGAGTTAGGGAGAATTGCTTCCTTTTCAATTTCATTGAAGAGTTTGAGTAGTGTTGGCATTAAATCTTCGCTGAGTGTTTTATAAAATTCTGCTGTGCATCCATCATGGTCTGGGCTTTTCTTTGTCAGTAAGTTTTTAATGACATTTTGAATCTCATTAATTGATATTGGGTTGTTCAAGGTTTTTATATGTTCCTGGTTCAACTTTGATAATTCGTACATTTCTAGGAATCTGTCAATTTCTTCTGCGTTTTCTATCCTATTGGAGTAAAGATTCTCAAAGTAGGTATTAATCATCTTTTGAATTTCTGTAGGATCTGTAGTGATTTCATCCTTTTTATTCCTTATTGCATGAATTTGAGTTCTTTCCTTTCTTTTTTGATAAGATTGGCTAGAGGTTTATCAATTTTATTTACTCTTTCAAAAAATGATCTCTTTGACTCACTAATTTTTTGGATAGTTTTCCTCATCTCAGTTGCATTAATTTCTGCCCTAAGCTTTATAATCTCCTCCCTTCTTTGGGCTTTGCACTTGCTTTGTCATTCTTTCTCTAAAAGTTTGAGGTGCAACATTAGACTATTTATTTGTTCTCTTCATGTGTGAGTTCATCGCTATAAATTTCCCTCTGAGGACTGCTTTCATTTCATCCCAGACATTCCTATAAGTTATATTTGTATTTTCATTTGTTTGTCTGTATTTTTTAATTTGTTCTTTAATTTCTTATGTGACCCATTGGTTATTCAGGAGGTTGTTGTCTAATATCCAAGTGTTTACACAGTTTTTGGAATTCCCTTTGTCATTAATTTCCAATTTCAATGCACTGTGGTCAGATAATATGCATAGGATAATATCAGTCCTTTCGCATTTAGGTGGGTATGCTCTATGGGCTAGAATGTGGTCTATTTTAGAGAAAGTCACATGTGCAGCCTAGAAAAATGTTTACTCCATTGTTGTGGGGTGGAGCACTTTGTAAACATCTAGTAAGTCCATTTGTTCACATATTTGGTTCAGATCTGTTATATCTTTGCTGTGTTTTACTCCATTTGACCTGTCTCTTTGTGTCAAAGGGGTATTTAGGTCCCCTATTACAATAGTGTTAATGTTTATTTGTTTTTTTTATGTCCGTTACGATTTGCTTTACATAGTTGGGTGCTCCACTATTTGGTGCATACATGTTTAGGATTGTTATCTCTTCCTCTTGCAGTTTTCCCCTAACTAGTACATAGTGGCCTTCTTTGTCTCTTTTGATTGTTATCAGTTTGAAGTTTACATTTTCTGCAAACATCACAGCTCCCCCTGCTTTTCTGTGGAAACCTGTTGCATGGAGGATTGTTTTCCAAATTTTGACTTTCAGTGTGTCGATTTCCTTTTGAGTAAAGTGTGTTTCCTGTATACAGCATATTGTGGGACTCTGTCTCTTAATCCACTCTGCCAGTCTGTTTCTTTTGACTGGTGAATTGAGGCTATTTACATTGATGGTTATAAATGTTATACATTGGCTTATTCTTGTCATGCAGTTTACTTGATGCTGCTTTCCTACTTTTGGTGTTTAATTTCTTGTTCTGCTTAAGGGTTTCTTTCCATTGTCATTCTTGTGATTGTGGTCACCTTTTCCTCTGCTAGAATATCTTTCAGTACTTTCTGTAACGTTGGTTTGGCACTTATGAAGTTTTTCATTTGTTCTTTGTCATGGAAATATTTTATTTCTCCATTGTATTTGAAGGAGAGTTTTACAGGATACATCAGTCTGGGTTGGAAACTGTTTTGTCTGAGAATCTGTAATACCTCGCTCCAAGCTCTTCTTGATTTCATGGTTTCTCTTCAGAAGTCTGCTGTGATTCTGATGGGCTTTCCTTTATAGGTGATCTGCTTCTTTTCTCTAGCAGCTTTTAATATTGTGTTCTTTTGCTGCACATTTGGGATCTTGACTATTATATGCCTGGGTGTGGTTTTATTTGGGTTATGGCTCACTGGAGTTCTATATGCTTCAATTACATGCACATCAGTGTCTGTTACCATGCTTGGGAAATATTCTGCTATTATTTCTCCAAATATTCTTTTTATGTCATTTGTTTTGCCTCCTGCTGTTTCACAGATTCCTATTACTCGCACATTATTTCTCTTTGCTTCATCTTGTAGCTGTTGGATTGAGTTCTCCTGGTTCCTTGTTGACTTTAAGAGATTCTTCCTTTCACAATTGTTAGCTGTCATGCTGTCTTCAAGATCTGGATTCTATCTTCAGATTCATTCAAGCGGTGTTTCAAGCTTTCAATGGCTGTTTTCATTTCTTGAAAATCTCTTTGAGACTCTTTCATGTGTTCATATTCATTCCTGAATTGCTCATGTAAAATTTCCATTCATTGCCTTTCATCTTCTAGTCTTTTATCTGTTTCTTCTCTATATGTGTGAAGCATTTCTTCCATTAATATTTCATTTCATTTTGTGCCTGAGAGATTATTTCAGATTTAATCTCTTCTATGGCCTGATGGAGTTGTTTCTTTTCTTCAGATGTGATCATTTCAGAAATTTTAGGTATGTCATTTCCTAGTTCTCCTATGTCATTGTGTCCTGTACTTGTTCTGGGTGGAGTTTTGTTCTGAGACTGCATTTTGCCCGTTTGTCTTGTTAGTTTGAATGTCAGATGACTAATGCTGAGCTACTGATTACCTAGTCAGCTCACAAAGGACTCTAGGGACCCTAGTTTACCTGGATGTCAAACTAAACTCAGGGTGGTAGCAGACCGTGGACCACTTGGCCCTCAGACCCCAGGCAATTGCTGGGGTTCATGGCTCACAGCACACCTGTGATAGTGGGGGAGTGCTGTGCTTCGGTACCACGGTGTCCAGTGTGTGAACGGGAAGCATGTGGGCCTCAGCCTTGAAGTCTATGGTGTTTAGGCAGCGGCTTCTACTTCTGGATCCTCAAGTAGCTGGTCAAGCAAGGCTCTTCTCCCCACCCTGAGGGCCCAAGGGCCTGTGGCTGATTCTACACTGCAGGTCTCAACCACCAACAGGGATGGTCCCTCCCAGTTGGAGCTCCTTCCTAACTCTTAAGGTGTGGAGCAGAACCCAGGTGTAGGCCCTACCAGAGAAGAGGGGCTGCACTGCACTGCAGGTCAGCCCCCATTGCTGGAGAAAGGTCCAAATCACAGAGCCAGGAAGCAGGCTGGAAACGCTGTGCCACTCAGGTGTCTGTGCAGGTCGGTCCTGGTGGCTGGAGAAAGGATTAAGTTGCAGAGCTGAGATGCAGACCAGAAATGCACGCTGCTCAGGTGCCCGTGCAGGTTGGCCCTAGTCACTGAAGAAAGGACCGAGTTGCAGAGATGGGACACGGGCCACAAATGCTGTGCTGCTCAGTTGTCCACGCAGGTTCGCCCTGGTCCTAGAAACTGAGGGTTTTAAAAAAGAAAAGAAACTGAGGTTAATCACTCAGCACCACATATGAAGATCAAGGCACTCACAGCAGCTACATTCTAGAGAGATGAAGAGCAGTATGTGCAATGATTAACTGAAGCAAGTGGTTCAATAATTAAACTGTATGTTATGTCTGACAACCGTGATGAATACTTAGGAAAAATTAAACAAGTTGGTAAAAGGGGATTGAAACATCCCACTTCCATGGGATATTTCAATTATTACCAGGTTGGTCAAGGGAAAGTGTTCTAAATATAGGAATGGAACAAATGAGTGAATGAGGCATCAGATACTTGGGAGACTGTGGGACCTGTATCACCAAAGTCCTGTGTGCAAAGGGTCTGAAGCAGGGATGTGTCTAGCTTTGCAAGAATCTCTGGGGGTGATGCTGGTGTGACTGGAATGAGTGAGTACAGGCAGCAAGAGGAGAGGAATTCAGAGACAGTGAGACCATGTCAGAGAAGGAACACATGCCAGAAACAGACTTAGGCTTTCAGTGTGAATGACACGGAGTGTTTGAGCAGGTTTAGTGACACATTCCCATGGTACCAGGCTTTTGCGTGGAGAACTGAGGGTGCATGGCTAGGACTGCACAAGGAGGAAGGAAATGGTGTATTCTAGACAAAGAGGTGTGATGGCTCACGCCAGGGTGGTGGTTGTGGTGATTTGGTGTGACGCATACTGACAGTCCCCCAGTGACTCTGCTGTTTGTACTCTTCTGTCTCCTGGGCTCCGCTAGTGCAGAGCCCACCTGTCTCTGTCCAATGTGGAGCTTCTGGGGAAGAAACCACACAGCGGGTCCCAACAGGGTGCTTCAAACCCGGGCATCCTGTTTATCACTGAAAGGGCCTTTGCTGGTTTCCATTTCAGAGTCCTTCACACCCAGCCTGTCTCCCTGGACAGTGGCTCTGGCTGTCAGCCTAGCCATTCTGATTCTCCTCATGTCTGGGATGAGCTCTCTCATCAAGAAACTCCACAGGGGAAAAAAGAATGTGTCAGAGGCAAAAGATAGTGAACATGAAGAAAGAGAAATTACACGTAAGAAAGTAGGGCAAGAACTGTGGAAAAAGAGAAAGAATAGCAAATAAAAGGTAAAAGAGTAGGACAATAGTTGGGCGTGGTGGTATACACCTGTAATCCCAGCACTCAGGAGAGCCGAGGCAGGAGGATTGTCGTGATTTTGAAGTCAGCCTGGGCTACAAAGTGAGCTCAAGTCCAGCCTGAACTGCAGAGCATAACCCTGTCTAACAAAAGAAAAAAAGAGTAGGGGAACAGTTTGAGTCAGGGAGAGAGCTCCATTCTGGCAGGCAGCAGCATGGGGAGGAGAAAGGAATCTCCTAAAGGCAGCAGCAGAGATTGGAACTCACCTCTCAGATAACCCCTCTGAGCTGTCCTCCCTCCACCCTGCACTCCAAGCATTCACTCATGATTGAGTTCATTCACTGTCGTGAAGCACTGGACTATATGATAAAAGCAAACCTAAAAAAGTACTGATACTATCCAGCCACTTGATTGTATATCATTTCTGGTTCCTGTATTGGAGAGATAAAGAAGATGTTAGACAAAGGGCCAATCCTTCTGTCATTTAATAGGAATCCAAATTCTCTTCCTTTTGCTGAGGATTTTATTTTGTTTCTTTTTCGGAGAAGCTTCAAGAGGAACTGAGTAGGTTTAGCCTCTCCTGTGCTATCCCATGTACAATTTGTGCTCTGCTTGGGTAGTCATTGTCTCATGACATTCACCTCCCTGTCACTTGCAGGATGGAGAAGAACCCTTGTACATGTTGGTGAGTGCCTCTGCCATTCCCTCAGATCCTGAGCTTTCTCTCTGCTGCCAGCCATTTAGAGGAGATAAACAGGAGGCCAAGACTGGGGGACAGGGGAGCAGGGCGTTGTGAGTGGTTCTCCACAGGGAATCTCCACAGTTTTTTTTTTTTTTTGTATCAGGAATCGATCTCAGGACCTGGTGCTTTCCAGGCAGGCACTTATGCCACTGAGCTATATCCCTGGACATCTGCAGCTTTTAATCAGCCTTACAATTTACTTGCTACAATTCTTTGCTTTTTTTTTTTTACAATAAGTTTACCAGATGCCTTGGTTACTTTTCTCTCATTGCTGAGACAAAATGCCCAGCACCCAAATTAAAGAGGGAAAGGTTTATTTAGCTCACAGTTTGTGGATGTTTCAGGCTATACTTGGCTGGCTCCAAGGCAGAGTAGCACATGGCAGAGGGCAACAGTCCATGGCAGTGGAAAACAGTAAAAACAACAAGAGTAAAAATGGAGAAGCTAGACAGCAAGCCTCATTTCCTTGCTTGTATTGTATGTAGGCTGCCCGTCCAGTGGGTGCAGCGCTCACACCTATAATCCCAGCATTGGACCACGAAGCAATCAACAACTCTAGAAGCCCACCCCATGACTATGTGAGGCTTTGCGGGGTCATCTAGACACAAACCATGACACCAGAGTTCTTTTTTATAGAGCAGACCTCCTCTAGAGTTACATTTCAGTAGTTGGTGCTCTTCAATCCTGGGTTAATTTGAAAGAAGACAATAGTATCTTACCTAGCTATAACCTAGAAGGTGGTGTAGACTGCCCAATTAAAGAGTCATGGGAGGCAGGAAGGAGACAGTAAGTTTCTCCAAGTGGACTTAAGCATTATAATTTGCTACCCAAAATGCCTTCCTGCTCCCAGGGGAGCACTGGTACTGCACAAACAATCTTTGTGGAATGCCGGGAATGCAAAAGGGAGACACATAATCCATCTGCCTACTCCTAAGGGCCAGCTTGCATTTTATAGTTTGTCACCATCTGCCCAAAGCAGCAAAGAATACATGTTTCACCAATACCATACCATGTGGGGTTTTCTTCTTTAAAGAAATTTTAACATTGTCATAAATGACCTGGGAAACCATTCCAACTTGTCACAATGAGATGTGTCAACCAGGGAGAAAGGAAGAAATCATTATATCAGAATAAGAAAAGTAGTAGGCTGAGGCAGGAGGGCCGCCACAAGTTTGAGGCCAGCCTGGTACATACTGAGTTCAAGACCAGCCTGAACTAAAAAAGAAAGACCTTGTCTCAAAAACAGCAACAACAATAACTACACACACACACACACACACACACACAAAACCTGAGCGAGCAGTATTAAGGGCACATGGGCGAGAGGAACCTGAAGCATATTCTGTTCCCAGAGAGGACATCCCCGTAGGCTTCAACCCATGTTATTAAAGTAAAACTGGATGGAAATATTTCTCTGCACACATATTTGTCTCACATATCTCTCGAGTAGCAAGTTGAATTTTGGAGACATCTGTCCTTTATCCTTTGTCAGTCATTGAACTGAGTTATCACCTGGCTGAAGAGACCCTGTGCTACCCAGAAAACCGTGTAACCCACTTTAATTCCTTAACTGATTCACAGTTGCAGAGAGAAGGGGGTAAAAGCTTCTTTGCTGATGTAAGACAAGCTGGATGGTTTCTCACCAGAGAAAGACCCAGAGATCATATGCTGTACCATATGTACACAAGGGGGCTGAGAATGCTGCAAAACTAGGAAACATTAATATTGGCTCATTTGCTAACCTTTCTTGGTTCCTGAGAGCTTCAATGTTCAATTACTACAGAGAGACAGAAGGGCAGCCTCAACAAATCCCAGTCTCCGAACTGTCTGGGATCAAAGGGTCTTCATGGAAAAACCACCACATGGAGAATTCCCTGTGTGCTTTCTGGGGACCAGGCTCATACCACTGCACTAAACCTGAGACTTTTATTGCAGCTGATGTGGTTCTGGACCCAGACACAGCTCATCCAGAACTCTTGCTGTCAGAGGATGGGAGAAGTATGCACCAGGGCCCCTCCCAGCAGAGCCTGCCTGACAATCCAGAGAGGTTCGATTGCCGGCCCTGTGTCCTGGGCCGGGAGAGCTTCTCCTCAGGGAGACACTAGTGGGAGGTGGACGTGGAGAACGTGATGGTGTTGGCTATCCGGGTTGTCTTGGTTACTTTTTCCTCGTTGCTGAGACAAAATACCCAACACCTAAAATGAAGAAAGGAAAGGTTTATTTAGCTTACAGTTTGTGGAGGTTTCAGTCCATACGTGGCTGATTCTGAGGCAGAATGGCACATAGCAGAGGGCAAACTGTTCAGGGCAGCAGAGCACAGCAGAAACAACCAGAAAAGGGAACAAATGGCTGCAAGCAGCCTCCTTTTCTCCCCTACATTGTAAACAGTCTACCCCCCCCCCCCCCCCCCCCCCCCCCCCCCCCCCCCCCCCCCCCCCCCCCCCCCCCCCCCCCCCCCCCCCCCCCCCCCCCCCCCCCCCCCCCCCCCCCCCCCCCCCCCGCCCAGGGGGCGTGTACCTCTCACATAACCTCCATGCCCTCCTCTTCCACAGGCTCAGGATGTTTACAAAGCACCCTGGCTTCCTCCTGAATCACACAGTTAACCTTTAAAGCTTCCCAAATTAACATAAACTACATCCCACAAGGGTAAGGGCATATCCTGTTTACCCCAAGATTTACAACTGTTGAGTTACTTAGTTAAACCTCTAGACTCCCCAAGTTGACGCAATGTTATCAACCATAACATGGGTTTGTAGAGACAGTGTTGAGAGGAAAGGGGAGGCCCTGCTGCTTTCCCAGAATGGCTTCTGGACCCTGGAAATGTTTGGAAACCAGTATCAGGCCCTGTCCTCCCCTGAGAAAATATTTCCCATGAAAGAGCGCCTTTGCCGTGTGGCTGTTTTCCTGGACTATGAAGCTGGAAATGTTTCCTTCTACAACATGAGAGGTAGATCACACATCTACACATGTCCCCTCTCGACCTTCTCTGGGCCTCAGAGACCCTTTTTCAGCCTGGGTTCTGAAGACAGCCCCTTTTCATCTGCCCAGTGTTCACAGGGGCCCAGGGAGTTGTGGTACCTGAGGGTGGTTTGATCCTACACAGGCGAAGGACCTGCCACACATGGAGGACAATTCTCTGGTCTCAGAGCCATGTAGCGAAGCCATGACCTGCTCCACTACCATGGCACTGCACCACCTGGTGCAAACTGGCCCTTTTCTATGGCCACAGGAGAGAGCATCTTCCAGCTACCTCACACGCAGTTCAGGCCCTGGCCCAGTTCTCTCCCTCCTTAGGCTGTAGTGGCTGTGGTGCTTGGAAAGTTGGAGCAGGCCGAGTATTCCTAGGGAACTGCAGATGTTCCACAGCTTGCAGCTGGGGAGGTCATGTGAGAGGGCAATGGACAGCAGTAGACATACCGATGATGCAGTACCAGGGTGATGAGGCTGAGCCAACTACTACCCTGTGAACATGGGCAAGGGCGGTGGGAAGCACCAGGATCTGGGAGGAATGAGAACCGCAGAAGCTCCAGTGTGGAGGATGATGATGACAACGACGCAAGCAGAAGTGGACCAGAGAACTGGGAGGGGCAGAGGTTGCGGTCTTAACTGCAACCACTATTACAGCTGCTGTGGGGTCTCTGGAGCTGACCATCCATTTACTCCCAACCCCCAAGATTTCCAGACCACACAACTATGGGCCCAGACCCAGGATACGAAAGAATGAATAATGCATTTGGATTTGGCCTGGCTTGGGCATCCTTGAAATAAACTGGAAGTTTGTCTCAACCAGAGAGTGCTTGAGAGTTTATGTTCTGGCTGAGCAGGCCAGTATTGGACCTAGTCTACCACAGGGCTCATATTTAATGGGACTGCAGCAGTGTCAATCTTCTTGGTCTCAAGATGGCTTTATTGAGGACCTGAAACAGTTTTTTCTCTTTTGTGTTAATATGTCTGTGAGGGTTGAGATACCCGCCGCGTGTAGGAAGACACCAACAGACGCCTGCTCATGCAGTTTGCAAGGGGTCTTTATTGTCCAGGCATGCGTGGGGCTCACTGAACATGCAGGAACAGAGAGCCCCGAGTTGGGCCCGAGCAAGGCTTATATGTTTTAGAACAAGGGGAGGAGGGGTCTTTGCAAGCGTGGTTACAGAAGCAGATGGCATTGGTTAGTTTAAGTGGCTTTTTACATTTATTGGAGGAAATAACTACGTGGAGGTCTAAGGTTGGAGGTGGAGGATGTTTCCTAATATGGGCAGAAGTAGCTCGGGGAAAGGCATATTTTACAGATTCCTTAGTGGGGGGGGTCTGTTCTTGTCTTGCAGCCCAGACTTTCCGGACCACTCTGTCCTTGGGCAACCGTAAATTGTAACAGCTTAACTCTCAGAATGGGGAGGGGGTGGGAGAGCGGTACAAACCATGTATCATTATTATTAGGGAAAATTTATCTTACATGTCTTCTTACCTACGGAACTGATATTAAAACTGAGAAAATTTTAAATGTATTTACATCAAAACAGGAATGAAGCAACTACAGATTAATATAAACAGCATGTCCTAGGAAAAGTAACTCATTTCCAAAGCAATATTGATTTCATGAGTGTGGAATTATCTAACTTTTTACACATCTAATGCCTGGCTTTAAAAAAAGATAGCTAGTTTCTCATATATGTCTTTGCATTTAATCTGTTGGGATACCAAAGAATTCAAAAGGATCTAGGAATCCAGGTGTGGTGGCACATGCTTGTAATCCTAGCACTTGGGCAGCTGAGGCAGGAGGATCATGGTGAGTTCAATGCTAGCCTGGGCTTTGCAGTGAGTTCAAAATCCAGACCACACTACATAGTGAGACTCTGTCTTAAAAAAAGGAAAAAAGGATCTACGACTCTGTAGCGTAGAGGAGTGAAAGAATGAACTAAGGACAATAGACAGTATACTATCATGAAAAAGTATTAAAATTTCAGAACTGTTATCAGAGACTGTTATCAGAGACTCCCCCAAATCTCAAATCATATTTTAAGAACCAAGGTAGATGATCCTAGAATCAAATTATGCATCTAAAATTCAGGCTTAAATGATAGTCTTTTCAATTTAAGATAATTCAGTAATCTTGTAAAATTGGGCTGAGAAAAATTTTAAGTCTAAACTTTATTACTGCAGCTACAAATGGACACACAGAAAGTACCAAGAACATACTGAAACAGCAAATTTGTTCAGATGGAAGACTGGGTTGTATATGAACATGTTTTAGTCCATTCAAGCTGCTTTAATTAAAATATCATAGACTGGATGGCCCTTGAACAATAGACATTTGTTTCTCACAGTTGTGGGAGTTGAAAGGCCCAGGGTCAAGGTGCCATCAGACTAGGTACTTACTTCCTGGCCTGTAGTCTTTACTGGGTCCTCACATGGAAGGGGAAAGGGGTTCTCTAAGATCTCTCTTATAAGAGCACCTCGCATTCATGTGGGACCCATCCTCATGACTTGATCCCCTCCCAAAAGCCCCACCTCCCACTACCTCCACAACGGAGACAACTTACAGCACATAAATTGGTAGGACACAGACAGTCAGTCCATTGCAGTGTATGGTACTGTTGTTATATTATTATTATTTGGACATGTTTAGCTAAAAGCATTAGATTGTAAGGACTGAAATGCAAGCTAATAATAGGTTATACTAATTTAAGCCATTTGTAGACCTTAATGGCTCTGTAAATGGTTTTTTAATGGTATCCAGGGCCTTGTGTATGCTAGCCAAGTGTTCTACCACTGAGATATACCATTAGCCCTAACACCAAGTTTTAAAAGAGTTTGTATGTCTTCATTATAGTTTACAGAATAGTTCCACTTATGCTGCGTCTTTGAGTTCTCAAAGTAAATACATGTAATCTCTAGTTAACAGTAATATGGTGGGGTCTAGCAAGTTAAAATGATACTTTTTATTCAAGGAAAGTAGTATTCTCGCTCAGTAAATCATACCACATCTTAAAGGTGCCTTCCCAATGTATAACTGATATATTTTAAGTGTTTTTTGAAACCAGACATGAACCCAATGCTCTGCTAGACGCCATCTAATCATCCAAATAGCAGAAAACATGTCATACTGTCTTCTGCAACACAGGGCACCATCTTGGACAGAGAATAGAAGGAAGAGGTGCTGCACTTCTGGTCTACTGCTGCACCCACTCCTCCTGACTGGGTTCTTTTGGTTTCAGTGGAACAGGTTTCTTTTCTCCTGTGTGACACAAATCCTTCGTCCATGTCTCAGAACCTCCCTCAGGACTTACCTATTCAGTCCATCCACTCATTCAACCATGACCCTTGAACGTGATGCAGTGGTCAGTGTTGCTGAAGCTAAGGGCACAGAAGAGTAAACAAAACAGAAAGTTCTTGTTCAGAAAGATCTACCTTGTGGTAGGAGACAGAAGCAGAATAAAAATTTTAAATGTATGGTGTGTGTGTGTGTGTGTTGGATGGTGAAAAGTGCTCAGGAGATAAATAAATGAGGATAAAGAATCCTAGAAGTTGCAATTTAAAACAGAGGATGAAGTGAGCATTATGCCCTGTATCTAGATGCCCCTCACCAAAGCCTCACATGCTTATAGGTGGGTATTTTGGGAGTGACTGAATCATGGGTGTGTTAATGGCTTAAGCCCCCTAATTGGATCAGTATAGTTCTGGGTGTGGTTAAGTAGATTTACTGAAGACAACCAGCCATCTCTACCAAGAATTTAAATTCAAACTCTTATAATACAATCAAGTTCCATCAGCCATGGTTACAGATAAGTCTTATGAGCTTTAACTATATTAGGAGTCAATTTTATGATCACATATGACCTAAAAGGCACATTTATTTTTGGCTTGTGACCCAAAATGTTGCAAATGCTAAATCGCAATATTTGTCGCAAGGAGCCCTTAGAAAGACACCATTTAGTCTACCTGAAGTTTAACATAAGAACATACTATACTTAATCCCAGCACTTGGGAGGCTGAGGCAGGAGGATCACCATGAGTTTGAGGCCAGCCACGGCTACACAGTGAGTTCAAGGTCAGGTTGAACTACATAGCAAGACCCTATCAAAAGAAACAAACAAAAATTACATGGAGTATACTATACTGGCAGAGCAAGAAACAAACAAAAATACACTGTGTAGCTGGGCATGGTGGCACATATCTCTAATCCCAGTACTTGGGACACTAAAGCAGGAGGACCACTATGAGTGCAAGGACAGCCTGAAGTATGCAGTGAGAGCCAGTGTCATAAACAACAACAAGTTGTGGACAGTTGTGTTGGTGCGTATCTGTAATCTCATCCCTCTAGGAGGCTGAGGCAAAAACATTGTAAATTCAAACTCAGCCTGGATAATTTAGAAATTTAGTGAGACTTTGACTCAAAAATTAAGCTAGAATTATAGCTCAATGCCAAAGTTCTGGGTTGAATCCCCAGTACCAGAAAAAAAGCTATAATAAAGTATCATGTATTAAAAAGTAGGGAGGGTGAATGAATGAACTCATCTCACTTAAACATTTTAGGAAAAATACAGAACATACAAGAAAGCCAATGGGAGCACTGCCTTTGGAAACCTGAAAATCACATAATTTCGTAGTGAATCTGAGACGTGAATTTTGGAGATCCTGAAGAAGGTGAAATTGATCTGTCTCTATGCCTTTCATACTTTCATTGGCTGTACAGTAAAATATGATATCCTCCTCCTGCATCTATTTGCTTTTCAGCAAATTGTAGCAAGTTGCCACTGTGTAATTGTAATTAAAATGATACACATAATACAAATCTTCCTCTCTACCCATCAAAAACTTTTTCTACTCAGTTCAGGGGATGCTGCTATTATAAGACATAAAATTTGAGTTGAATTTCTGGAAATACTGATTATACACATATGTAGATTCAAATATGTAAACAAACACACTGGGAGGCGGGGCTGGAATTTTTCGTTAATGTGTACAATTGAATGCAGGTTCAGTTTTCCTTTAACTTGTCCCAGAGTTTTACCACCTAGCAACTGAAAAGAAGCATCACCACTTCTGAGGCAATCAAAAAATTAATTTGTCCAAAGAAAATTCCCTTACACTTTCTCAAAGTAAGCATACAATACGTGCTCCAAAGTAAATTTGGCCTGAGGATGCCTCCGTAGTTGTGCTCACATAAGGTGCAACCACATTCTCACATTAGCTGAGCACAGCGAATCACAATAGCCGTGTTCCAGCCAGTCACAGGCAGCCTTTTAGATTTTGAGGCCGGTCCTGGATCATGTGTGTGTTGCTGGCTTCCCTAACCTGGGTAGCAGGCTCCTTGGTTTCCGGTGCTACTTTGCCTAAGTTGCTAAATGTGACATATCAACGTCCTTTAAAGAGGGGGAACTGTCACCTACCTTCGTTCTGTGGGCCGTGACTTACAGGCGGAATCCCAGGGCGCATGTGGGGAACGTGGGCGCACAGCAGGGCTGAGGGGCCAGGAACCTGAGCAAGGCCTGGGGAGCCGGCGGGGGAGGGAGAAGGCGCCCACCACGGGGCCTGGAGGGAGGACAGTGTGACAGGTGAAGCCTGCTGGCTGCATGCACTTAGAGAGTACGGTCTGCAAGGAGCGAAAATATGACTCAGTGTATCTTCTCGTCGTCTTTCAATTTTATTGGAAAAGGTTTCAAGCCGGACGTGGTGGCGGGTGCCTTTAGTCCCAGAACTGGGGAGGCTGACACCGGAGCATCGCCACCCATTTGAGGCCAGCCTAGGGCTACATAGTGAACTCAAGGCCAGACAGAACTGCACAGTGAGACCCTGTCTCAAAAAGAAAAATAAGCCTAAAATGATTTCAAAAGCAGATGTGGCGCTGGAGGTGGGGCACAGGCCTGTAATCCCAGCACTGTGGGAGGCACAGGTAAGAGAATCTCAGAGGCCAGCCCAGTCTGGGCAGCTTCTTTAGACTATTGCCTCAGAGATAGAGGCAGGGGAGAGCAGTTGTAGCTCAGTGTGAAGGCCCTGGGTTCAGTCTCCCAGAACGAGGAAGTAACGCCCTAAGGCTTTATGTGTGTGTTGTTACTTAGATTCCATGTTTTCCAAGTGCCTTAGTTCCCCACACTGTGTGGAGTCTCTCACCTAAGCAAGTTTGCGTGCCCCAGTGTGGTTATCCGGGCTCCTGCCACAAGTTCTTCTCACCTAGTCACTGCCCATCTTTATCTTTCCCTGGTTCATTTCTTTCGTCACTGTCTCGTCCACTCACACCTTAAAAATCACCTTGACAGCAAATGCTGATTTGGTTTTTGGAGGCAGTGTCCTCCCGCAGTGCTCTCCTTGCCTCTGCCTCTGCCTCTGCTCCCCTCGTCACCCCTCGTGATTTTCCATACAGGGCCAGCAGTGCCTTGAGATCTTCTTTGCTTTGCGAAGCACCCCCATGGCGCGCCTCAAATTCAATGTCACTGTCGCAGCGCTCCCCTCCTCTGTGGCCTCTCATCTCCTGGTCTGCCTCCCTGTTGGTCTTTGCACTCCTGCCGCATGGGGTGGAGCGCACCGGGTGCCCTTTGGCTGCAAGGCCTTTGCACGGGCTATTCCCTCTGCTGGAATGCTTTTCCTCTGCCCCCACCCGAGGCCATTTCCCACAACTTCCCTGTATCTGCGCTCAGCTCTGACTGCCCAGTTGAGAATGGATCTCCCGCCGTAGTCCCTGCTCCATCTTCTCTTAGAGCCACTGCGCTCTTGTCAGTGTCATTGTTATGGTGGTTACTGAATTTTACCTTCACAGTTTGCCACTGGTTCTCTAGTGTCTAGAAGGGGCACGCAGCAGGTGTTTCATAAATCTCTGTGAATTGAGTGGTGTTGGTTGTTGCTCTAAGTCCTCACTCAACAAGTGTTATTTCCTCTCATGCCTATTGTAGCAGATGCTGTGGTTATACCCATCTCGGAGCTGAACATACTGAGCTGAGGCACAGAGAGGTGAAATGACTTGGCCAAGGTCACACAGCTGGCAGATGGCAACGCTGGGGCAAAGGCTCCAGACTCAACTGTTGCCTGCTGTGCTGAGGCCTGAACCCCGTGTCTGCAGCTTCCCTGGGCTCTTCCAAGTGGCCCAGTTCAGCAGAGCACAGCACTGGGAGCCCTGAAGCCCAGGTTGGAGTCTGGGCTCCGCTGCCAGCTGCTGAGTGGCTTTAGAAAAGGACCGCCCTTTCTTCCCCTGAGTGTAACTTGGCATTTTGTTGTGGGTTTTGCATGGATAGAGGAGAAGACAGAGCAGTGTCCCTGTGACCTCACTTTGGGTGCCATTCTGGCTCCAGTCCCCATGTCACTGTGCCCGCTGTGCGCCTTTGCAATGGAGTTTATTTGTCTGTCTCCTTGGCTTGGACCTGAGGATGACATCATCTGCCTCAGGGTGGAATTGTAGGGGTAAAGCCAAGAGCTTGGGCTCTACCAGTGCACCATGCACCTGCCACAACACCCTTGCTGTGACATAACCCTGGAGGCAGTGGCTACAGGCTGCTGGGTTGGGGCTGCACCCAAAGTGCACAGCTGCTTTTCTGGGGCCCAAAGTGTTCACGGGGTCTGAAAAAGTGGCCAGGGCTGGGGAGATAGCTCAGTGGTACAAGTGCCTGCCTGGCAAGCACAAGGTCCTGAGTTTGATTCCCAGTACCAAAAAAAAAAAAAAAAAAAGAACAAACTGAAGAAATGGCCAGTTTGATGACAGGGACTTCACAGAAACATCTGCACTGGTGGCTCTTCTCAAAAGCCTGGCAGATCTTGCTGCACTGGGCCAGGGCTCTGATGGAAGAGGACACTGTGCTTTGGGGGAGACCCCCACTCTGCATCCCATCTGCTCACTACTTACAGGAAGGGCCAGTCTTTCAGGCACTCAGGAACGAGAGTTTAGAGTCCCCTGTGATGTTTCTGTCACCTGCCACGTCTGGTCCACTGGAACCCTGGCAGCACTGCCTTCCAGGTGCACAGGAGCCAGCACAGCCTGCCAGTTCCACCTGGCCAGAGCCCTGGCACAGGGCCTGAGTCCCCACTGCAGGTGTGTTATGGTTGATACATTATGTCAACTTGGGGAATCTGGAGGTTTAACTGATTCAGCAGGAAGCCAGAGTGAGTGCTTACTTTGTTTACATCCTGAGCCTGTGGAAAAGGAAGGCATGGAGATTGTGTGAGAGCTACATGCCCCCTGGGTGGGAGGAGGCTGTTTACAGTGTAAGAGAAGAGAAGAGGCTGATGGCAGTCATTTTTCCCCTTTTGCTGGTTGTTTTTGCTGTGCTCTGCTGCCATGAACAGTTTGCCCTCTGCCATGTGCCACTCTGCCTCAGAACCAGCCAAGTATGGACTGAAACCTCCACGAAATGTAAGTTAAATAAACCTTTCCTTACTTCATTTTGGGCGTTGGGTATTTTGTCTCAGCAACGAGGAAAAAGTAACCAAGACAAGATGAATCCAAGCAGATCACCTGTGCCCTCTTCTTGGGACCCCAGCATCTTCCACCCCGTCTACTCACAACTGAGCCAGAAGCCCCAGTGCCATCTATCGAAGACTGGGTTAAATAACTTTACGTTATTGCAGGCTGATCAGGCCCGCAATCTCCCAAGCGAGTGGATGGACAAAGGTGTAAGTTAAAAAAATGAGAAAGTGGAATATGATTTCTGGGCTTCCAGGAGACAGTAATTCCTTTCCAGCTTCTATATTCCCTGAATTAGCCAAAGACTTTTCTGAGTTGCCTGTTTTTATTAGATTTTTCAAATAAGGGAGGGGGAATACTGAAGAAAATGCAGGAATCTGGGCAGGACTTGGGAATTCCTTGAATGACTCCTCCAAGTATTATTATGTTAATTTAGGATAGTATGTTATCTCCAGGAGGGCCTTCACAGCAGGACTGCAATGCACAGTTTCCTAAAGCTAATGGAAGTAGGAACCAGATGTCCTCAGCTGTGCCTCAGCTTGTCCTTGAGGTATCACAGCATCACAGGCCAATACAGGCCTCAGCGGTGACCAGCGACTCATAGAGGTTCACTTACTATGAATCAACTGTCCATCTGCAGACAAGGTACGTAAGACTCAGACTACTCCGAAGTAAATATGAAAAGCCAATTGGTTAATATTAAATCCTGCTCAGAGCCACTTCATAGTGGTCCCTAACAACTCTTCCTTTTTGTTTGTGTAAAGGCAGCAGTTGAAATATGATTAGCATTGTCAGAACAGAAGTCAAAGATACAAGCATGTTAATACAATCAGTCCATTGTAGAATCCATGACAGGTCTGTTGGCAGCAGACTTCACCACGGATTTGAAGATCTCGCCTCTCTATTATGGCCCCATGTTCCAGGATGGCATCCACAGTGATGTTTTATGACCCTTGTCCCCATGTTACTAACTATACTAAGCCACCTTATCTATCTGTCTGTCTATCTATCTATCCTGCAGTCATACTTTTTTGCTGGTTGTTTAAGACCAAGTTAAAGTGAGGCCTGTATTAATTAAAATTAATTTCTTGCTATCTATCAAGGTTGGTTAAATCTCCTCAGGATTTACCTTGGAACCATGTACAGTGTCTTTCAGTACTTCTGTCAGTGTCAGCCATAGGATGAGTCACAGCCTTAGCTTGACCAAGTTGCTTTCTGTGAAAGCTTGGGAGATGGTTGTCTCCTGGTGACTCTCCTTAGGCACACTATACACCATACAATCCCTTTCCTCTGTGGTCCCATAATCTCCTTGATCAGAAGATCAGGGACTCGACGGAGTTATGATGCGGCAGCAGAGGTTCTCTTATATCCTGGGTGCTATTTTGACCTTGTAGGGCTATGGCCAAAATATTGGTGTCCTCGTTGCCCAATTTATCTGTCTAATTTTTGGTCTTCAAACCTCAGTTGTTAAACATCCAGTAGAGAAGATTAATGACATTACATTATAATGGGAGTGGTGAACTTAATTACTAAAATTTTATCTGAGTATTAAGCACCTTGAAATATAAAAGTATTGTCAGAGAACTGTTATTTCTTAACAATTAAGGATGTTCTAGTAACTGAATCTCTGTATAATGTTAACAGACAAGAGTTATATAGTTTTACAAAGAAAATTTGAAATCAAGAGCCGTACATAGTACTGTAACTTAACAGGAATGATGACATTTATGAAACATTTAAATGTGTAGCGTTTAAATATTTAAAAACATTTTAAAACACATTTAAATCACATTTAAATATTGTAATATATTAGCACTTTTAGTCAATCATCCCTACCTAATAAATTTATAACATTGTCTGGGCTGTTCAACATTTAAGCATCTCTGGATGTAGTGGCATATACATAGCATACACATCAGATACATTTTTGTTAAAACATGTTGGCCTGACACGAGCCTGTTATTACAAATATCTGGAGCATAAAAGAAAGGCAGATTTCTAACATTATATTATATAAACAATTCCAGTTTTACATTTTAGAATATTGTACATTTTGACGGCATGAACACATTTATACACCTTGAAATTAGCAATAACAAATTTTCATTATTTTGTTTTCTTAGTTTGGTACCAATAGCATCTTTTAATCAGAAGGCCTTATTGTCTTATTATTGAAAATTTAAAAATATAAATTTTCTGACAATGACCAGTGTAAACATCACAATAATATACTTTGAACAATATTTATTGAGGTGTCTCCCATAAGGCTATGGAGATCATTGAGGCTCTTTATTAATGAATAAAAACTGGTTAATGTTATTCCAGGCAGCTGCTTTTTTATTCACCAACTGGAGTCCTGTTCAACAATCTCTCTCCACCCTAAGAGACTTTTATTTAACTATCATAACCCACTTTTATGTTCTAAGAACATCCAATCATAATTTGACACATCAGTTTTTAAATGATGAGAGACTCTCAAGTTATAATATATCATGACATTTATAAGACCACTTTTAACATAATTTTGACCACCCAGCAACTTGGTGGAAGTATATCCTTAATTTAGATAATATTTATCTATAAGCCATATCAGATTATAGACACTTCAAAAATCGAAAAATTTGTTGAGCTCAAGTAAAACAGCTGTTGACAGGACAGAGACAAAACACATATACAAGACAATTTGTTTATAAATTCAGAGTGCACTCAAATACACTTTTGGCCACATTGAATTATAATAATTTTTTCAATTTTTTAAGTTTGTAATTATAAAACACTAGTCAGGACTTTGCTTTTTTTGATAGGTCAATTAGCAGAGATCTCTTAAAAAAGAATTCGGAAAAAACAAAAACCTTTTACCTGTAATTAATAAATTTTTAGTATTTTATTCTGTCTGAAGAATACCAGCAAGTTTCATGTCCCTTTCTGTAGCTTCCATCTTAGACACCATATTCACACACTGTCACATACTCAGACCTGTGATCTCTCTCTGTAAGACTTACTAAAATTCAGGTTAATATTATCACTTATGTAGAATTCTTCCCCCCTTTTTTGTTTTATTTAATAGTATTTGTGGAATCCTTTTGTAAGATTTTACACAGCAAAGATATATCTAAAGAAATTATAAAGATTTAGGTCAGCCTTTGAGAGCTGCAGTTGGTTAGCAGTCCTGGTTGTAGCACCTCCATAGAAAGTAAGCAAGCATTTACATCTCTTAAATCTTGCAGTGATCTCAGTTTACCTGATTTCTTTGGAATAACTCAGATGGTCCGTGAACAATAGAACTCCCAAACAGCCAATTGAAATTTAAAGCAGCGCTTTTTAATAGTTGAGCTCAATGACCCTCACTCACGCCTCTGTTTCAAGGCTGAGAAGTGAGATCCCCAAGCCCATTGTATGTAGGGCTTATGAAGACAAAAACCAAAATGAATACAAGGGTGTAGCAGGTATGTTATGCTTGGGTAACTGTCCTGTTTCTGGCAGGGACGGGCAATGCTCTTTGTGTTCTTTCCGAGAAAGAACAAGGAACAAAACAGTAATTTTGTTACTTTGCATGGACTGTAGCTGTTTGAGGTGAATCGGGGTCAAGCATGGGGTCAGTCTAGCAAGCAGCTGTGTACTTGGGCCATTACAATAACAAAGTTCTAATGTCAGCACAAACACATCCATCCAGGTATTAATTAGGCCTTGAAAATATTTTTCATTTATCTTTATAAAACACATAGGCCTGTTTTTAGTTATTTCTTGTGAAAAATAAATTTCTTTCTTTGTAGTCTTATTCTGACGATCTTGTTCTCTCATGAGCTGTCTATATTTAACAAAAGAAGGTTTAGCTATGGGTAACAAAATCAACTGTGTTAAATACTCTCCTTGTTCAAAGAATCAGAGATCCATGGTACATGCAAAAACTTGTATCTCATTTTGATAATCACCATCAATCACACTAAACATAATCAATACTATTTTTTATTTATTCAATTTATATTAGCTTTTCCCAGTACAAGATCAATTGTTCCCTCAGGGGAAAGATCTTAAACTCCTGTGGGAACTGGGATAGGTTTTTCATCCTGGACAGGAGTAACTTTGCAAGCTGCAGGTAGATCTCATCTTGCACTTTGGAATTTAATAGGCATATAAACAAAAAATCTCATTATTAGTATTTTATTGAGTTCCAACTGGGAAGGAAGCAGGGGTGTTAGTTATTTACCCTTTCGCGGCTGTTTGTCCCTTTAAAACTTGTAAAATTCTAGATAGAGCCATAGGATGTTCTTTTGAACAGCTCCTGCTTCTGCCGGATGGTGCCCCTTCAGCTGCAGAAGCCTCTGCTGGGAGCGCTTTTATATTTTGGCAAGGTCCGTTTTACAGACTATTGGCTGTTTGCTCTGTAATGGACTTAAAACAGAATGAACTCGGTTCCAATTTGAAAATGTCCCAGGGTAATTGACTTTTTCTATGTAAACCTTGGAGCAGCCGTATATAACTTCGCTCCTCGACTGATAATCTTATGGCCCATTTTTAATCCTGGATAAAACAGCTTCTCACAGCAGGAAGACTTACCCCTATTCCTTTTGGAATGCGTCTCTTCCCTCACTTCCCAGGCATCCCGGGCATAGTATTCTTCCTGTGAATACTTCCCAAATGTCTCCTACACTTTCTACTCTAGGTAGACTTCCTTGCTGGGATTAAAGAATTGGTCCAGGGATTTAAAAGTCACCTGTTTGGGCACCAGAATATCGAAGATCAGATTAAATAACCCTAAGTTATTGCAGGCTGATCAGGCCCACAATCTCCCAAGCGAGTGGATGGATGAAGGCGTAAATAAATAAATGAGACAATGGAATATGATTGCTGGGCTTCCAAGATGGACTAATTCCTTTCCAGCTTCTATATCCTCTGAATTAGTGAAAGACTTTTCTGGGTTGCCCATTTTTATTAGGTTTTTCAAATAAGGGAGGACAAATACTGAAGAAAATGGGGAAATCTGAACAGGAATCTGGGCAGGACGTGGGAATCCTTTTGAAGGACTCCTCCAAGTATTATTATGTTAATTTAGGAGAGTTTGTTATTTGCAGGAAGGCCTTCACAGCAGGGCTGCAAGCCGTAGTTTCCTTGAAGTTAATTGAAGTAGGAGCCAGACTTCCTCACCTGAGGTGACCTTATCCTTGAGTTGTCACAGCATCACAGGCCAGTACAAGCCTCAGCAGTGACCAGCGACTCATAGAGGTTCACTTACTATGAATCAACTGCCCATCTGCAGACAAGGAGCCTAAGACTCAGAATACTCCCAAGATGAAAAGCCAATTGGTTAATATTAAATCCTGCTCAGAGCCACATTGCAGTGGTCCTCAATGCCCCAAATTCCAAGACCCAATGCAAAAATGGGCGTCTAAGATGAATACACACTTCTCACATGAAGAAATATAAATGGCAAATAAATACATGATAAAATGTTCAACATCATCAGTCATTTGAGAAATGCAAACTAAAACAACAAAGAGATCCCATCTCACCCCAGAAAGAATGGTTATCATGAAGAAATCAATCCATAACAAATGCTGGAGGGTTCTGTGGGGAAAAAGGAACTCTTCTCTGTTGTTGATGGGAGTGTAGACTGGTACAACCACTGTGGAAATTGTTCTGGAGATTGCTCAGTAAACTAGGGTTAGAGGTCCCATTCAATCCAGCTATCTGCCTCCTGGGTATTTTTCCAGAAAAACTGAAAACATGCCACAGCAATATATGTGCACCCATGTTTATAGCAGCACAATTTGTAATAGCTAAATCTTGGAAACAACCCAAATGTCCATCAACTGAGGAATGGATAAAAAAGATGTAGTATTTTTATACAATGGTGTATTACTCAGCTATAAAGAAAGATAAACTGGAGGCTTTTATAGGTAAATGGATGCAACTAGAGACTATACTCATAAGTGAAACAAATCAGATTGACATGTGTAAACTTCATATATACTCCATACTATAAGAACCTGAAAAAGTAAATAAAATCTGGGAGGTACCGTAGATATTGTGAAAGGGAAAAATAACTTCTGAAGTAAGGAGCAAATGGGATAAAGGAGGGGAGAGGAAAAAGAAAGAAAAGGGAAAAAAACTTATACATACACACAGGAGAGCTAGGATAATTGTACTACTGATATCTGTTGGTTTATTAAAAGGAACTGTTAATGTGTAATTGTTTGATCAGTCTTCCATGCCTATATATGGTTATATGTGCAACCATTTTGAAAATGACGTTATGTAATACAACAACCATTATTAATATCCTGTCACCATGTTTTTAAATTCTGTGTCATTTTAATTGCTCTCTATGCTGTTTTGTTTATGTATTTGTTTTCACATTTATTCCATGTTTTTCATATGAGTGTCAATGACAGCATATAAACTGCTTCCAGGAATTAGTGATGCAGCGTTGATCCATAATGATTCTCTACTGGTTCAGAAGACTTAACCTAAGAGAAGTGAGTGGGAAGCAGCTTGATGACCTGGATTCTAGGACTGCTGCACTGACCATGGTCACCGAGCACAAAACAGATGAGCACCCAAGGTCAATCTGGTGATCTCAGCATGTGTAGTCCTTGGCCTTAATGTGCTAAAACACTAGTTAGTAGATAACGAAGAGGACTGTAAGGATCCATTGGCTTCTTGCTGTACCTCAAGAAGGAACAGTAGCAAGAGTGAGGAAAAAATAGGTAAGAGACAAGAAACTGGGATCAGGTGCAGGTTCTTTCCTCCTGAGCAGAGAAGGGGAACTTCTCAAGAACAATAGGGCATCTATTTATACCCTCGAGGGGTTGATTTATTTCAGCCTCACTGCCCAGCAGTCATTTAACAAGCTGCAACGGCTTGTTTACCTGCTTCCAGGAGCTCCCATGTTCCCAGGCTGGCTGGCTTTGTCCTGCAGGTGTAAGTACTTGTCAGCTTCAGCCACTCCCAGCAGAGGACTAAAAGAACACAAGAGAGCTTTACAATTCTACATTTTATACTTCAGATTTTTAAAGCAGTTCCCACATTACTGTATTAGATCTTAATCTCAGTGCTGTGAGTGTAACATTTATCAGAACTACTTTCCAACAGAGAAACATCAGATCCACAGTATGGATTGGCTTGGTAAAGTTCCAGAACTAATAGTCATTCAGGGAAGTGTACAAAAAAAGTGATTCTCTCACACTCCAATGATATCCACGCATACTAGAGTATTAATAGAAGCCTGGGATAGTCCCAAACTGAATGGCGCAAATATAATTAAAATTCAGGATTTGGGGGAAATTAAAATACTGTGAGATAATGTTTTAATCCACTTTCTTCAAAGGAGGCATTGGAATGTCCTCTAATATTTTTCAAGTGAAAGGCTATGAGAAATTTCACCACCAGTTTTGCTGACTTCTCAGATTGGCCCTAAATGGAACTCTTCTTTCTGTCTTCATTTTGATTTTTTATTCCCTAACTCTCTCGGGCCACGCTGTCCCCTTCATTCTCTCCTGACTGCACTCTCAGTTGCATATGTCCGTGTACTTCTTCCTCTCCCGTTTCTCCTTCCTAGACCTCTGCTACACCACCAGCCGTGTACCCCAGCTTCTGGTCAAACTTCAAGGACGTCTCTGGGCCGGCTGCTATGGGGCTGTGTGGCCCGGACTCTCATCCGCCTCGCCCTGGGTTCCACTAAGTGTATGCTCTTGGCGGTGACGGCGTTTGATCGCTATGCTGCTGTGTGTCATCCACTCCACTACACAGCCATCGTGCATCACCATCTCCGCCAGGCGATGGCTATCTCCTCCTAGGTAGGAGACATCATGAACTCTGTGATCCAGACGGGCCTCATGATGGCCATGCTTCTCTGGCCACCACCTGAACCACTTCTGTGAGATGCCTGTCTTCTGAAGTTGGCTTGTGAGGACATAGGAACAGAGGTCAAGATGTTTGTGGTGGCTCGAGCCATAAGCTTGGTCATTCCTGCAGCACTAATTCGACCTTCTGTGTGCACATTTCTCAGGCTGTGCTACAGACAAAAATCAATGGCTGGGTGCAAAAAGTCTTTGGGGACTTATGGGTATTACCTCCTTGTGGTGTCTCTCTTAAGTGAATCAGAAACCTATGCATACCTCCAACCCATGGGTAGTTACTCTGACACTGCAGGAAAGTTTGTTGCCCATTTTGATAAACACTAATCCCTACACTCAAACCTCTGATGTATTCCCCGAAGAAAATGGTGTCAATGGTTCTATGTGGGAGATTCTAGGGAGAGGCAGAGGCTCAGAGTGGTAGAGGGAAGGAAACCAACACGTTTTTCAACACAGTTCAGGAAAGCCTTGTTTTCCTTGCAAAAATGTTTGTCACTAAAAATGAAAAAAACAACCTCTGTGGGCCTCAGGATTTTATTACTTTTCATTAAAAATATAGAAGCAAGATCACTGAAGATGCTGTTTAGTCAGTGCCTTTGATCAACAAGCATCAGGGAATAAACGCTGATGTGAAGCATGATGCTTCGGAAGTGCACATATTGTGCCCATTGTGGAGAATGGAGATATCTAGGTAAGTCTGGGAAAAAAGAATTGATTACCAGTGTGTTGTCGGGCAGATTGCAACGTGACCTGGGGCAAGAGTTCCCTGGACATCCACTCTCCTAAGTGTAACCCTAGCCTTGCTCCCAAACATCAAGGTCTGTTTTTAAGTTGCTTACAGGCTACTCTTGCCTGACACTGTAAGAAAGGAAGAAGATGATTGAGAACCATGACTTGGAGCATGTAGTTTCTCATATGAGTGTCATTTTCCACCAGTATAAGGAAGCATTCAGTAAAGGGAGCCTCATCAAGTGAGCCAGGAGTCTCGTAAATGCTGCTTGCTGTCAGTAAGGAGATATTTCCATGATAGAACAGAGAAATAAATGAGCACAAAAGTAATGAGTGTAGAGGAAGTAATAGTGGAAATTCTTGGAAATGAGAAAGAATAAATGAAGTGAATGCAGAAAGAGACAGAGAGAGATTCCTGTGTATCTTTGCAAATAGCGAGTCACTTCACCAAGGTTTGAAGACAGTGGCGTTTGGCTCTTTTATTGTTTTTGGTTCAACCACTACCATTCTATTCCATGTACTTAAACAATGGTGAAATGTTTTTAAATTCAGGAGTATCTATCAACAGCCTTGTACAGTCTATAAAGGCCACAGGTGAATCACCTTTTATTTCAGTAATGATCACTATATTCATTTAATATTCAGAAACTTGTATTGCAGGCCTGCAATGCGGTTTAGAGAGTTGTTTTTGTTTTATTCTCAGTTTATTCTCAACACTGAAGTTCAGCTTATATACTGTGTCCAGCTCACATAGCAATATAGGTGAAGCTGAGACTGGGCTTCTAACTTTCCTAATTGCAACTGGTAGTCTATTTTGCTACCAGTTCTCTTTTCCTCAGAGTGAATTCTTGGTGGAAAAGATTTAGGTTGCATGGAAAGACGGAGAAGAAATAAAATGTGCGATTATGTTCTCATAGCTTTGCCCCAGTTGATTCTGGCCAGCTTTCTAGACTCTACTCAGTTATTTATGTTTAGGTCAGAGGTCATATTTCTTCTATTGAGAAACTCAATATAACCTACAGTAATAATTCCCATTTTTGTAACCCTTATTAGAGCTCAAGCACTGTAATGTTATGAAATAATTGATTTGCTTTTTGGATCTTTGTATATCCATGTCTTACTAATTGAAGCATATGTATAATTCAAGGCAAAGAATGTTTCTTTGAGCAAACAAAACAGAATTTAATAAAATTGTTTTATTATTATTGTTTTATTTAGCATGCAATGAATAGTCACTCAATTACATGTATTAAAGGGAGCATATCTCATATTCAAGCAACTTTAAGAGGCCATTGATACTGTTGGTCACACAGCAAACCCGTGAATTCACAAGTCTTTTCATAAGAGAAACAAAGTCCATTTCCACGGGAACATACACCTCTCAGGTTTCACTGAATCTTCTCATTCAATGTAGAGATCATCAGAGACAATGGGTCGTCATACCCACACCAGTGCAGTGATTCCCAGGACCTTTGATTGCCAGTCTGATGGAGGTAGTCAGAGTTGACCTTCCTGAATGTAATACAACCTTCTGCATGTATCAAGTTTTAATTCTGCAGTGTTAATATTTAAATTAATTTTATTGTATGTATGTAAGCTTTACATATGGGAGTCATAGATGTAGTAAAATCGTTACAATAGTGAAGCAGATTACAGTATCTATCATCTCATGTAACAGGAATGCTCTCTTTGGTAACAGTGCCCTCTTCTGTAGAATAGAAACAGAACAGTGTTATAGCTTTTATCTGAAATGCTCTGTGTTAAAGGCTTGGTCCCCAGTTTGACACTGTTGGTGTTGGTGGAAACTTTTGGGTCTGGAACCTAATGGGAAGTTTTAGGACTTAGGAGTATAAGTTGAAGGCAATTGTGGGACCATGGTATCTTCATTCTCTCTTTCCTTGGACTCTGAAGTGATAGGCTTTGTTCCCCTATGCATGTCTAGCCATGGTATGCTGTCCCAAAAGCTAGCTGAGGGCTGAAAACACCAGAACTGTGAGCCAAGAGACATATTTCCTCTTCCTAAGTGTATTGTCTCAGGTATTTTGTCACAGTAACAGAGAGCTACCTAACACACAGTGATTAAAACAGTATCATTACAAAGACTGATACGGGTGAACAGGTCAAAGTTTGTAGAAGGTGGTTTACAAATAGCAGACACTACAGCCTTAGCTGTTGTGTTTCTTTCTTGCATCAGCTCATCTAAGGAAACTTTCCCCATCCTCTCAGACAGTAACAGATTCTTTAATAACTGTGTATATTTTGAGGCATTTCACTACTGGTGTATTGGACTGAATGAGGTTAATAATATAAGTATTTTTAGTCTTTCCATTAATTTCTAAGCTCTCTAAATGAAGAGAGAAACTATAACACCTATCAAGTTCATCATGAATATTGCAAGTGATTTCTTTTTGTTTCAGGTGATTTCTACCTCTTCTTTTGACATGAACTTCCTTGGACTCATGTTTTAGAGATCATATATTTTGCATCTGTTTCAGGCAAAAAGAAGTCACTGCATAAATATTTTTATTGAAGTCCCATTAGTTCCACTGAGTGAATTTCTCCCACACAGCAGCCACTTCTCAGCAGTGATAAAGCAGAGGTTGTATTTATGTCACCTCACTGAAGGGAAGAATGAGGCTCAGGTGTGTCAGGAGTGCTTCCAGAGCTCACAGCATTGCAAATGGCAGAACTGTTTCCCACACAGCATGTTGTTGCTCAAGGGGACACACAAAACTTTGCTGACTTTTTATTTACCACTATGCTCAGTAAATAACTTCTGAATGAACAGAGGAAGAAATGCATGCTCTTTTAATTTTTACTGGGAATGAAAACAGATACTAAGAGATAAGCAATGAAGCACATTATTTATCAGATGTGAGAAAGAAAGGTGAAACATTCAAAATTGCCATAAAGAAATTAGTATTTACTTCTATTAATAATACACATAAAAGAGAGTATAAGAATGTTGCATGAGGCCTTCACAGAAGGAGCCTTTATACTGTGGTGAGCAGGATGTGCTTTAAGTAAGATATGCAATATGTGGGGAGCAGCTGTGCTGGAGATTGATCACATGTGCAGTGCTAGAGCAAGGCCAGCCCCAGCAGCGTGGAGTGACCAAGACAAACAAAGTGAAAAAGGTGTTCCAGCCCCAAGAACACAGGGTTCCCAAGGAGAGCCAGGTGAGCAAGTTGATAGGCAAAGGTCTTTCACATGACACCAAACTGCTGAGTGTATAAATACATGTGTTGCAGTAGTTGAGTTGAGAGATGGTTCCCACCAGGAAAGAGGGCTCTACCTCACCTCAGCTTTCTCCATTCTGACTCTTGTCTTTGCTTCTTCATCCTCCCCAGTCCTGAAACTCAGGAATTTCAAGGGCTGCAGTGCTCATGGCAGAAATGTGGCATGCAAGGTGAAGGACGGAGAGGCTTGCAGTTGAGGTAAGGAGGTGTGAGACACAGGGTGTGGAAGAAAGGAACAAGCTGTATGTTTGAAGACACTGGGTAGATCAGTTTGGTTTTGCACAGTGGGGATTAGAGAAGATTGTGGACTTTAGGACAGTGTATGAAGAGCCAGTTTAGCATATTGTCATTGTGGAACCCATGGGGTTTCTAGGGTCTCTCCTGATAATTTAAAAATCTGTTTCCACTATTAAAGAAGTTTGAGCAGTATTTCAAGGGCAATATTTGTGTGCTCACAAATAGTTTGAGATCATGATGACACACCAGCTACTTCCCAGGCTGAGATGGGTAGGCTGGGCAACCAGGAGGTGTGGTGGTTTGGTGTTTCCTCTTTTTGGGTTATGGATCTAAACAGTCTCTCTAGCTGAGGGAAAGATCTACATGTTTCCACAGCCTTTCCTGCACCACAGCTGTAACCCAAGACATCTGTGCCACAGATGAAGTCAGCACCAAAGTGGTGTCTTTCTCAGACACTGCTAGATGCCACCAGCCTCAAGCAAGTCTATCATCTGCTTTGATGCCAGTACAGCTGAAGGAACAGCAGTAGTTTTCTTTCCTGGAGTTCTGGGTGAGTATTGTCTGGGTAGGCAATTCTGTCTTCCGATGTAAAATCCACAGAACAAGGAATATTCTACTAGGCAATTAGCACTGGATTTTATTGTGCTGTGTCTCTGGATGGAAAGGAGAAATGTTACATTTAGGCAGGAAGCTATTTTACAACTGGCTGAGACTTTCTCTTCCACCTCACCACCCAGTGAACTATACACAGATGTCACAAAGTCTCACCTCTATCTCCTATTCTCCCATTACATAAACTTAGGAAATGCAGTACACATTTATAGAACACTTAGTTTCCCTCTTAGCATGAAAGCTTCTTATGATCTGAATATTTCTGGATTTACCTCAAAACTGTTTATCATCTGAAGCCCCTACCAAAGTTCAAAGCTCATGATGTTGTAGATATACCACATAAAAATTATATATCAGAGTCAGGACATAAAAGACAGAGGCGTGGTCAGAGTTTCTGATCAAGGAAGAGTTCTTCAATGACTAAGCGTACAACAAGAAGGACAATAGTAGGAGACAGTGTGTGATGTAAGGATTCAGAGTTAACCATTTTATTCAGTTTTTTAAATTCAGCTTTGAAAGCCATTTAAAAACTAATACGAGAAGTATGCATGCAAAAATTACAGGAAAAAGTAAGATTAGATTCAGATTTTTTTGTCTTTTTGAGGCAGGGTTTCACGTGCAGTCCATGCTGGCCTGCAACTCACAGTGAATCTCCTACCATGGCCTCCTGAGTTCTGGGATTATAGGTGTGTGCCACCACACCCAGCCTAGATTCAGATTTAAGGCCAAATGTTCTATCAGTAAAAGAGATTAGGAAAGAGTTTGTATAAGCTCTTTGTTCACACATAAAATGGAACATTCTGGCCTCAGTGAGCCCCATACAATCAAAGAATACCATCACTGTTAGACTGACATAAAGTGTACAATACTGTGTGCTAGTGGAGAAAACATGTCAAAGTGTTTCTGATCTCAAGAGTTTATTTCTTCAGATATCATGCACAGACACAGATGTATACAAATGTAGACAGAAATAAAGAGCTATACATGCAGACAATTAGCAATCTTACTACTGAAAGAAATCACCAGTATTTAAGCATCCAAATGTCAACGTGGGTCAAGGAAATGAAGACCAAGGGTTAAATCTAAAAAAGATAATTTAAGGTGAGAAATAAATAAATACACTGTTGGTTGTGATGCTTGAGACCACTGACCCAACTTTCCCTTTTGACAAAATCCTGTAACATTTTACAACATTCTGTAAATTCAGTTTTTAGCCTATGGATGGGAAACTTTCAAGTAACCAGATTTCATCACTTCCTTTCCAGGCAGTCTGTATTTAGATTGTACTGAGACTGTACTTACACTACCTCACTGTGTTTCAACTTTTGTTCCTTTTGAGCCCAGTCTTTCGCAAGTGTGGTTCTGATGTTTGCCTTTTGGAGGAGAACAGAGAAATTTGCTATCTTTTCCATAAGGTGGGTGCTTCTACAGGGGCACCAGCTTACCTGTAAGTGTTTTCTTTTATCATCTAAAAACATACCTTAAAACATCTATTTCTCATGTAGGTTTTCAGAGATATAATATTTAAAGGACAGCAGTCCTTTGTTCTATTTTTTTGTTTGTTTGTTTTTTGAGACATGGTCTCACTATGTAATTCATACCCGTTTTGAGCTCACTTTATAGCTCAGGCTGGCCTCAAATTCTGAATAATCCTCCTGCCCCATCCTCTGGAGTGCTGGGATTACAGGCAGCACCACCATGCCTGGCATATTACGTGTTTTGTCAAGATTTTAATACAAATCTATGGCCAAAAATTTGAAAATTACTTGGAATTCTGCCTAATAATTATCTTGGAGATTGCAGGGATGAAGCATGAATCACTAGACTGAGTTATATGAGTTTAGTATCATAGTTTTGGGTACAATGTTAGGAAATAGGAAAAGAAATAATCATTTTGAGCCATCGCTACAGGTTTTGGAATAGGGAATCCAGCAAAGTTGGTATCCAAGTAGTTCTGCTCAATAATTAGAGATTAGTATTTGGAAAGAGACTTGTGCATGTTCTGTGTGCACCAAGCAAAGTCTTTCCCTCTCTCACTTGCATGCACTGGAACTACCTGCATTAATACTTTCTGCTGCTGAATCCCCGAGCCATGGGAACAGGGCCAGGGCCATTGGGCCAGGGCCAGACTGCTGCTCTTGGCTTATGAGATGTAGAACAAAGAATGACTGGAAAATATCAGAGCCCAATACTGGGTTCAAGGAAGGCTTCATTCCTTCCTAAGGGCCTGTGAAAAGTTACTGTAGGTCAATGTTGCAGACACCAGAGACAACTATTTAGCTTTCTCTGTGGCAGACATGTGCTAGGCCCTAAAACAGTGAACAAATAGATAGCTCTGTTCACTCTAAATTCTAGTATGTGGAAAGAAGAATAGAAAACTCCAAAGTTAAAGTCAAACTAGGAATACGGCATATGAGAAGACACACTTTTCATCTATTCAGTTATTGTGGACACCTAGGTTATTTCTGGATCTTAGCTATTGTGACTTGAGCTGCAATAAACAGGGGTATGCAGTACACCGTAGGTTTGAAAAAGAAGTTTTCACAATCCAGTGCTATCAGAGAGGCAAAAGATCCTCTCTATTTTTATACTAGTAAATCAGTTCCAAAAGATTCAATGGCCCAGTTGAAGTAAAAACAAAACAAAACAGGCAGAACACAAGGGTTCAAACAAAGGTCACATTATTCCTACTTCAGTAATCTCCCACTTAAAAAACACAAGGAACAAAATAAAAATATAGAATGAGATAGCAAAGTAAAAAGGAAAATGCCTGATTCTGGAATATTTGGGGAATACTGTGAAATACTGTGAGTATGTCATCCATATTCTTCATGGGAGCCATTAACTTGTCCGATGCTACTTGTGCAAGTGAAAGGCTATGAGAGATTTCAACACCACTTTTAGAGATGGCTTCATTGTAGTGGGCTTCTCAGATTGGTCTCAACTGGAACTCTTGTTGTTTATTTTTATTTCTATTTTCTACTCCTTAACTCTCTCGGGCAACACCTCCATCATTACTCTCAGCAGACTGGACCCTTGACTGCACATGCCAATATACTTCTTCCTCCCTACCTGTCCTTCCTGAGCCTCTGTTTTACCACCAGCACTGTCCCCCAGCTTCTGATCAACCTTCAGGGGCATGACTGCACCATCACCTGTGGGGGCTGCTTGGCCCAGCTGTACATCTACCTCACCCTGGCCTTCACTGAGTGTGTGCTCCTGGTGGGGACGGCTTTGATTGCTATGCTGCTGTGTGTCACCCACTCCATTACACAGCCATTATACATGCCCAGCTTTGCCACACACTAACTACCTCCTCCTGTGTGGGAGGCTTCATGAACTCTCTGATCCAAGCAGGTCTTGTGATGACCATGCATCTTTGTGGCCACCACCTGAACCACTTCTTCTGTGAGATGCCTGTATTCCTAAAGCTGGCTTGTGAGGACACAGGAGGAACCAAGGCCAAAATGTTTGTGTCCAGAGTCATAATTGTTGCTCTTCCTGCGGTACTAATTCTTGCCTCCTATGCACACACTGCTCAGGCTGTGCTGAAAGTAGAGTTAATGTCTGGGTGCAGAAAGGTTTTCAGAATTTGTGGGTCCCACCTCCTGGGGGTTTTTCTTTTTTATGGCCCAGCCATTTACATGTACCTGCAGCCCATCAAAAGTTACTCTGAGGAGGAGGAAAAATTTGTCGCTCTTTTTTATACAATAGTCACTCCCATTCTCAACCTTCTGATATACACCCTAAGAAACAAGGATGCGAAGGGTGCTCTGTGGAAGGCAGTGTGAAGAGGCAGAGACTTGGGGCCCTAGGGAAAGGAAAGTCAGTAAAATTCAGGTAATAACTCTCAGATCATGGATTCTTTCCTGTTCCTTCGGAGGCTGTTGCTCAGTAGAAAACAGCCTTCTGTACTTCTCAGGGCTTGGTGCTCTTCCAGCTTGGAAATTTCGAGCTGGACACTGACATTCTCTCTAGTTCATTTCTTATGACTGCTGCTCTTCCAGAAGTAAGTGTTGCCTTTTATCACAACTTTTTGAAGTAATGGGTGCATCGTGGCAATGCACGGTTATGGGGCTAAGCTCTCAGCAAGTCAGCGATAGAAAAGCTTTACTTTGTCCTTTTTTTTTTTTTTTTTTTTTTTTTTTAAGACAGAGTCTCACTATACAGTTCAGTCTGGCCTTGAGCTCACATTGTAGCCCAGGCTGGTCTAAAACTTGCAACAATCCTCCTGCCTCAGCCTCTTGAGCGCTGGGATTATAGGCATGTGCCACCATGCCCCGACTAAAGGCTTACTTTGAAATGACACTCTTTTCAAAGTCAGTGGTTCCCAGTGTGGTGCCATGTCATTGTGCTCAAAGAGATGGAAAGTTCACCCTGCTGTTTGAATTAGCTATCTCCCTGGCCACATCTGCTTACCTCTCTTGCCTATTTCTTCATTTTTATACAGTGATTACCTTTCCATGGTACTTGAATAAAATAAGATCACAAACAAATGTGCTTAATTCAGCACCTAGCATTTTCAGTATGATGTCTCTCCCTGCTAAAACATGGCAAAATTACAGTGGTACCTTATTCCAGGACCTTAATTCTTTCCATGATTCTGGTGTCCAACTGAATTGCATGAGAAGTGAATCAAATTCAATGGCTGGTTCAATGTTGACCTTATGAAAAAATTTGATTCAGGTCTTACCCAATTCGGTTCGCAACAAAAACCATGGAGAGAATGAAGTTTGTGAACCGTGGCTCCACTATACTAGAGTGGCACTGGGTAGAGGAAGGCATCCGCATGTCAGCAGCAGTGGTAAGAGTCTCAGTCATGCTGCTTGATGTCACAGACAAGATTCTAAGCACACGAGCACAAAACTAATGACCCACAGATAATTGATACAGGAAGAAATAATGAAAGAGAATGACACAAGTGAGAAAAGAGGTTCCCACGGCAGGAACTGGTGGGAGGTTCTGGAAATAGGAGACTGAAGTTTGAAAATCGTGGTGATTTCAAACTTTACCACTGCCACATCACTCCATGAACCTCAGTGATGGATCTGTGTCAAAGTTTGGGTATGTGTGTTAATAGCCATTTTAGTCTGTGAATTTCATGCTGCATGAACCATCTTTTAGTCTGATAAAAATAACATGTTTAATATTTGAAAGATGTTCTTACACAAATCATCACTTCACTGAGCCTTATAAAAGTTAGGTTGATTACAATTCCTGTTTATGAAGAACTTAAGTTCAGAGTTTGAGTACCCATGCGAATTCAT
This sequence comes from Dinomys branickii, assembly GCA_004027595.1. Lineage (NCBI taxonomy): Eukaryota > Metazoa > Chordata > Mammalia > Rodentia > Dinomyidae > Dinomys > Dinomys branickii. The sequence continues at coordinate 36,848 of PVLD010001766.1, read as the reverse complement.
ATTGTAAGTCTGAAATGATGCTGAGCCCCCAGTTTCCGTAACCTCAAATCCAACTCTTAGTGTAATAAAATCCACCTCCCCTTTCCCGAGAACAAACTTCTGACAGAGGAAATTTGAGGTTGGAAGGAAAATTACACGGAAAGGGAATGAAATAGGAGCTGTATGTGCTGCGTAGTTTGGGTTTAGTTGATTTTGGCCGAAGAATTCTAGACTCTTCTCAGTAACAGAAATTTTGGTTGGAGGGCATATTTATTGTCCTGCACAAATACCCAACAATAATGGTCCTCTGTAATTGAGACCTTAGCATAGTTTAAGGACAGTGCTGTACAATTTACCAAATTGTCACCTTAATGCCACTCCCAATTGGCTTACCAATCCAGAGGCTAAAATTTCAGTAGTGTGACTAGCCTGACATTACCTGGGCATTAAATGAAGGGTCAAGATTTGAATTTGACCTGTTGCATTCCAAGTCTGTCCCACCTTTCCATTATCTGAGGATATACATTTTATATTTAGAAAGTGATGGCACTAACCAATAATCTACATAGGTCAAATGCTATTGTCTTTTATCTCAAGATCCAAGCAATTCAAGAACATAGTGCAGTGAATAAAGAAAATTATTTGAATCCCTTGGACATAATTTAATGAACTTATTTTGTGGTTAACATGTTATTCTTTGACTTGGCATTTTGAAAGTATAGTTGCCAGTAATCCACAGCTGGGCAATTTTAAAAACCACTGATGCTAGTGGCTCACACAGCCACTGTTTCATGGCAAGAAAGATTTTATGTGAGGCAGATGCTGTTTCCATGAAATACCTGCCAGGGTCACTGAATTAGTTCCAGAGGTGCTTTTGTGCATGGAGCAGAATATTAACACCTTAACGCCTGTCTACCCTGTCTTTAAGACTCCAGTTCGCTGCCATTTTAACTTTTTTCAATAGGCTCTCTATTTGGTAAACTGTCTAAATGAGGTTTTCATCCAGAAATAACGTTGCAATTAACACTTAGGGTTGGCTCTTGGATAGGGCTGAGAGAGAGATGGGAAAGAGTGCAGTAGGATAGATTCTTGCGAGGTTTTGCTGATAATATTTGTGCTCAAAATCGACACTTGGCACACGCCTGTAATCCCAGGACTCAGGGGACTGAGGCGGAAGGATCATTGCAAGTTCGAGGCCAGCCTGGGCTACAAAGTGAGTTTAAGTCCAGCCTGAACTGCATAGTGAGATCCTGTCTCAGAAAAAAGAATTTCCATCTTTTTATGTGTTACCAGTGGGTTCAGCTGCGGGCTGCAAGACCAAAGGGAACATCATGAGAGTGACCAAGTGGCCAGGGTGGGTGGTTGGTACATTTCGGACCCTGAATTGCTTCCAGTATTAGTATACCTCGTTGATGTGCTTCATGTTGGCATTGCTCATTACTATGGGCTTCTAGCAAGATGGCTCCATCTGGCCCCAAGTTAACCCCATCACAAGGCTCCACCAGGAGCTGCTCTCAGATGTGCCTGGACCCTGAGCGGGAGGCCGCAGACCCAGTGGACACCCTGCTAGGCTATGTGGCCACTTTATAGTCTTCTGTCCTTGGAGCAGAGAGCAGGTCCACATTCCAGTCTGCACAGGTATCTCTGTTCATCACAGTGTGGCCTCATGTAACCATAAGGTTACAACTGCAGGACTGCAACTATCCTCTGAGAGATGTGTCGTACTTAACCAAGGCTGGAAATAGCCACAAAGGAGGAAGAGCACTGTAGAGAAACAAGAGGCCAGTGAGCAGACTGGCTTGATCTGGTGACTCTAAACTTGAGATCCTGGCACAGTGTTCAGAAACACCTCCTTCCAAGGAAAGCAGCTCATTTGAGGATGATCAGAGCGGACACTCTAGAGCTGGATTCAAAATGGTTAGAACAGTTCAGATAATGAAATTGGTGGTGCAACTGCTAGAGTTCCTCCAGCCTTAGCATTTGGGGGTTTTGCTCGGGTTGGCAGAGTAAAGGTAGATGCTGAAGGCAAAGAACAAGGCAGCTATGGGCTGCTAATGTCTGAGTGTCCATAAAAAGAAACTGGATGGAAAATGTAGGGCCCAGAGGAATATTCTGACATCTTACCTGCCCACAGATCTCCATGGAGTAAAGCAGGGATGATCTCCAAACCATAGAAGAGGTGAAGGAGCCTTAGTTGCAAGGCAGAGGTGCTGTAGAAGGGACCCTCAACATGAGACTCCTCCTCCACCATGTCCTCCCAGGGCTGCATATGCTGCTGGATGGAGAGATTGATGAAATTAAGCTAGGGAAGCTATCCATGGGAGGTCTTCACAGGCTTAATGTAGTTCATAGTTTGTAGAGTTTTCCATTTATTGTTGGCTGGCTCCAAGGCAGGATGGGATGGCAGAGGGATACTACAGAGCAGGCAAGCAGAATGGAGCAAGCAGCAAGCAATAAGCAACAAGAAATAAGAAACAAACAACAGCCCTCTTGCTGTTTCTTATATTTAGTCCAGGCTCGGGGCTGGGGATATAGCTCAGTGGAATAAGCGCCTGCCTAGCAGGCGCAGGGTCCTGAGTTCGATCCCCAGTACCGCCAAAAAAAAAAAAAAAAAGGAACAATATTTAGTCCAGGCTCCTAGCATAGCAGTGTTGAGTCAATCCCAGCCTCACATCCTTCATCTGAGCATCACACACCCTAAATCCAGCCACCTCAGAGGAGCCCCACTCATGACTGAATTAGGCTTTGTTGAGGTGTCTAGATACAAGCAGTGACACATCTCTATCAAAATTCCAATGGCATATTTCACAGAAATAGATAAATAATCCTAAATATCACATGGAGCTACACAAGACCCCGACAGGCAAACTTGAAGAAGAAAAACAAAGCCAGAGGCATATTTACTGTTTTCAAACTATATGATAATGGTATCTGAAATAAACAGTACAGTGTGGGCATAAAACAGATGCATATATAATTTTTTAGTGGTACTGGATAGAGAATGTGGAAATAAAACCATGCATATATGGTCAACTAATTTTTAATAGAAAAGCCAAATCTCTACAAGGGAATAGCATCAGAAGATTTTGGGACAACTGAACATCTACATGCAAAAAATTATTTTGAATTGTTTTTGCAGACAGGAACTAAATTAATTTAATTTAATTAAGTAATAGGGAAATGAGTAAAATAGTAAGTAAAAATAAATTCAAAGTCAACTTAGAAGACTTACTTCAACACTTGAAACTATAAAACTCATTCAAAGCACAGGGAGAGTGCCAGGTGTGGTGATTACATATGTCTGTAATCCCAGCTTTAGCAAGGAAGAGGCAAGAGGATCATTATACGTTCGAGCAGCCTGGACTACATATTGAGTTCAGGGTCAGCCTGCATTACAAAGTGAGAGCTTATCTGGAAACACACACACAAACACACACACACACACACACACACACACACACACACACACAAACCTTTGACTTTGGCCTCAGGAAATTTTTTGGTTTTGATAACATGCATGAGAACAGCTACAAAAATAATGAAATTATGCTATACCAAGCTAAATATCTTCTCCACTAAATAAGAAGTAACTAACAAAATAACAAAATAAAAAGAAACTTACATAATGTGAAGAAATACATGCATCCCGTGCATCTGACTAGGAGTTTATACCCCAAAATGATAAGGAATATATGCAGATCAACAGCAGGAAAACAAACTCACTTAAAACTCACAATGGATCTGCAAAGATGCTTTTTTGAAGAAGTCATGTCAACGGCTAGCACGTACATGAGCGATATCCAACACCACTGTCCTCAGAGAAAGAAGCACCAGTCAGAAGCACAATGAATATCTCACCTCACACCTCTCAGGACCGCCATTACAAAACATCAAAGATGGCCGGTGTGGCAACCATGGGGAGAACAGGGAATTTTTCATGCTCTGCAATTCCTAGGGAATCTTTCTAGAAAAACACAACCATTATGGAGAACATTGTAAAGGTTTCTCAGAAAACTAAATACAGAGCTACAATATGACCCAGCACCTCACTTCTGCATATATATCCAAGGAAATCACCATCTCAGAGAAACATCTACACTCCAATCTTCATTGAGACATTAAATAAGCAAGATGTAAAATTAAAGTGTGTTTGAGCAAATGAATGGATAATGAAAGTATGGTGTATATATAAAAATGTAGTCTTACTTACCTCTAGGAAGAAGTAAATCTTGCATTTGCAACAACATTCATGAACCCAGAAGATACTATGCTAAGTTTAATAAGTCAGACACAGAAGATACTGTGTTTCTCACTTTTACTCGGAAGAAAAGATAAAATACATTCAAACTCAGTGAAGCAGAGAGTAGAATGGGTTTGCAGGAAACCGGGCTGTGGGGGAAAACAGGTGATATTGGTCAAAAGGTATGAACACTCAGCTCTAACATGAAGCCACACTCTAGACCCTTCACAGCAGAGTAACTAGAGTTCATGAAGATGTGCTGTGTTCTTGAAATTGCTGAGAGCTAGTGATGTGTTCTCATCATGAACAAAATAAAGGTTACTATTTAAAGTGATGGACATGTTAATTGGCCTGACTGTGGTGATCATTTTCCCATCGATATATGTATCAAAACACCCTAAACACACGCGATTTTTATTTCTCCAAAGAGCTGTAATAAATTCCTCAGAAGATGGGAGGTTACTTTAGGTGTGTTTTAGGTTGGGGAGTGATTCTTTCACTGAAAAAGGAAGGATCAGATGCACTCACATCAGAATCAGCAATAAGAAGGAAGACTCTTATGGATGTGGGGAGTGGTTGTGTGTGTGTGTGTGTGTGTGTGTGTGTGTGTTGATGGGATTCAAGAAAATATTGCATGTTTGCATGTGCTTTGTGTGATCACAACTTTTTAGACAACCATTTTGACCATAGGAGACCAAGATGCAAGAAAAGATCCCTCTCAGCAGTGCTCGGAAGCAGTGATGTTCTTCTCCATTTACTATCTGCTCTACTGTGAGCAAAGTGCAGCTAACCGTCTTGGCTGAAATTCTGCTCTTCTATCTCAATGCACAGATATGCTGCCTGATTAACTACAACCTGACTCAGAAGAATGTTAAAGAGAAAGAAGTTCCTTTGGCTGAACGCAGTCCTCATCCATGTGCAACACTTCAGATTTTTTGGAGATTTTCAAGTTTCTTTGTGGCTCTTTGTAGCATCACTATAAGGGAGCTGAGCTTAACAATTCTTATGTTACATCCCAGCACAGAGCCCTTACTCATTTCTCCTCAAACTTGAGGTCTGGGCGCGCTTGAGAGGCTGCTCCCTTAAACAAAAAAATAACAAAAGACAGAAATATAAAAAAAACTGTGCCAATTAATCTTCAATGACATCTTAACTAGACTGAGCAGTTCCTGGAGAGGCAGCAAGATTGTGAAGGCATTGCCCTCATCAGTGGGTTAGCCCATGGATGTGCTGATAGCTGAATAGACTATTAGAAGTTGGGACCTTTTGTAAATGGGGAGGGGAGGAGGGCTTGAAGGAAAGGAAGGGAAAGGTAAAAAAAGAAGCAAGTTATGTCACATACAGGTTCAAATTCTCCATGATGAATGTTATCCTTATGTATATCTAAAATGTACCAGTGAAATCTGATTGCAAAAAGGTGGGAGCTACCTGGAAGAAGTGGTTGATGGGAATGTGACTTTGGAGACCATGTCTCACTTCTTCTCCCCTCTTTCTACTCTTCTGTTCTTCTCCCAGACTGCTTTGCTTCCAGCCACCAGGATTTGAGCAAATTTCCTGCAACATGCACTTGAACCATGATGTGACTATGCTGGAACCAGTAAACCGTGGGCGAAAACCCCTGAAATACTAAAGCATAATGTAAACTTTCCTTCTTTAATTGGCGAATGGCAGGTATTTTGTCCCAGCAACAAGAAAGCTGAATATTATAAAAGCTAAAAGATGATGCGATTGTTCTTGATATACAAATAATAAGAGGTCGTGGAGAAATGTGTCTCTCTCTGCCATTTGGCGAGTTGGGGAGATAACCTCACATCAGAGCACGTGGTTTCACACTGAGCATACGAAGTGATGCAGCTAGGTACTGAGGTGCAGTGACCTTGGAAAGGCCGTCTTGGGAGGCTTAGGGTCTCCCTCAAATGTGGGGTGTGGTGCATCTAGGTTGACCATATTTTGCTCTGTCCAAGAGTATAACCTTTCCCTCTGGAGAATCTTCTCTCTAGACCCACTTTTCTTAGAAATTCTGGCCCCTGCATTTCAGGGAAGGACAGAATAAGCTACTGGATAGTGAGTAGAGAATCCACAAAGCAATGTGTATACAACGTCACAGTTCTCATCTGATAATCATTTATGAACCCATGTTCCAAGAAATCTAAGTACACAAGATGGCTAGAGCTAATAAACCCATGATTTTCGTATCAATTACCAATAGCTTATTGGTATTTAATGGACTTACAATTAATAGTGGTAACTCTCAAGTACACTCAAGAAACTTTATTACATCACTGGCATATATCCAGGACTGTTCAGGAGTTTGAGACCTAAACTCGGACCCATCTTGCAGTTTGCAACAAACCTCTATAGGAATTTCCAAAACAGAATTATGCTACTCAGATTAAATAATCTATGGTACTTTCTTCACATATTTTCTTGTTACAGGTGAAAACTTGGTCATATATAGCTAAAATTTTTCAATGTGTAAATTGCTGCTGTAGCTTATCACATAACATTTACCACCATAGGGGCCTAGGTGGGAGTTGTTAGAGAACTAGGCTTAGCCTTGGTCTCATGGCCGTGATTGGTCACCACCTTTTGGAAATGAGGTCTCCTATTCAGCATGTGTGACTGTTTTCTTAGGATTTTAAGTTTCCAAAAGATGTCAAGATGTTTTCCACTCCAAATGTCTACCTTTAAACTCACAGAAAGCACGTAATCTTCAGTGAGAGAAATCTGAATTACAGAGGCTTGCTTGAGTATTCCTTTATTCTCTTCCCAGGGATATGTTACTTAACCTTTCAACTGTAATCCAGACCAACTTCACTTGGTCCTAGCTGAATCAATTTTTACCAAACTGATCTTGCTTTAGCATCATAGCATCAAATACCTTAAAAGAAACATACTATAAAGCTTGCAGATGTATTTCCTATAAAGTCATTGAGGTGCTTTTAGGAAGTGTTAAGAGGAAGACTTCTCCCAGATGTCCCAGAAATATTTTGAATGTGCAGGAAAATTTGGAGTACATACAAAATAGACTATTTTTCAGCCCTCAAAAAAAGGGAATTAAATCCTGTCATTTTCAGTAATGTGGATGGTACTGAATAGCATCATATAAAGTAAAATAAGACAAGCAGAGAACATCAAATACTACACATTCTCACTCTTTCATTTTGGATTTTCAACATTTTAAGACAGGGTTTCACTATGCAGTTCAGGCGGGCCTAGACCTCACTTTGTAGCTCAGTGTCTTGGTTACTTTTCTCTGCTTACTGAGACAAAATATCCAATACCCAAAATGAAGGAAGGAAAAGTTTATTTAGCTTACAGTTTGTTGTGGTTTCAGTCCATACTTGGCTGGTTCTGAGGCAGAATGGCACATGGTAGAGGGCAACAGTTCATGGTAGCAGAACACAGCAAAAACAACCAGCAACAGGGAGGAATGGTGACAGGCAGCCTCTTCCCTTACTGCCTACTGCCACCCAAGGGGCATGTAGCTCTCACATAACCTCCATGCCCTCCTCTTCCACAGCTCAGAGCATATACCTCGTAAGCACCTTGGCTTCCTGCTGAGTCACTCAGCCAAACCTCTAGACTCTCCAAGTTGACACAATGTATCAACCATAACACCCAGGCTGGCAGGGATCCTCCTGCTTCATCTTCCCAGTGGTGCTGGGATTACAGGCATGCACCACCACGCCCAGCCTTTCAGCTTGCTTTACATTCTGAAAGCATCTGCCTGTTATATGTCCCACTGTGACTTTGCTGTGTGCTGCCTATGCTGCAACACTCAAATAGAAGGGACTTGGGTTCCCAGGTTGATTTGTGTAGAGATGCATTTGTTTGATAATGTTAATGTTTATCTCTTTTGATAGTACCTAAAATTGGCTAGGTTAAGCAATGATAAATTAATTCATGAGATGTATTTTTAGTTGATTATGTCAACTTTATTGATGATACTCTGTGTAGATTGAAATATGCTTGTGACTAAGGTCGTTTGTCAGTGATGACAATTTTGCCCCTAGTGATTGAAGATCGAAAACCAGTGTATTTAAATATCAAGCAATATTTTCTCCATTCTTACTTCCCCAAAATATGTTGAATATCATATCTCAACATTTTCAGGACGTAACATTTACATTTTCATCTACCACCCAATTTTATAGTAGTTATTCAGAGTTCTGGATATAGGCATGATTTTTATCTGAAGGGTAAAAGCTGTCCTGGGAGCCAAGCTAAAGAAAGGCCTCTGCCCTGGTCCCACATTTCAGAGTACTCCATACTTTGATGTATCTCTCTCTGGTGGTTGAAATCCTCCAAGCAGCAGTGCTAAGGGGGTGCCCAGCCAGCTCTTCCATGGATCCTGGCCTTGGTTTAACCCCAGGGAACTCTCTTCCTCTCTATCCTGAACATCCAAGTCTGCTACGTGCTTCAACAAGCTCTGGGAGTCCTTGCTCCCATTAAGGAGTGTGGCATTTATTCCATGAGATTAATTATATTGTAATAAAATATTTTTAGCTTTTCAGCCCTTTTAGTATGCGATTTGGTTTTATTCAGTACATTCACATTGTTGTACAGCCATCGTAAGAACTTCTTTATCATCCTAAAGTGAAATTCTGTTTTCATGAAAACACTAATTCCCCATTCCTCTTCCCCTGTACCCCTGCTAGCCACCATTCTGCTTTCTTGCTGCGAATCTGACTGTTCCAAACACCCAGTATAGGTGGAATTACACAGCATTTGTCACTTTGTATTTAGTTTATCATACTTAACATCTTAAAGGTATATCCATGTTGTCACATGTAGGAGACTTCACTTTTTCATTTTTAAAGCTTAATACATTATATGGGGTTATATGCCAATTTTAATTATCTAGTCAGCTGTTGATGGACATGGGCTTCTTTCAACATTTGGCTACTAGGAATAATGCTGCCGTGAACACTGGTATACAAATTCCTCTTCTGATGCCTACTATCAGTTCTTTAATGTGTATCACCAAATTAGTATTATCCAGTTATACAGTGACTCAGTGCTTATTTTTTTCATGCAATGCAACATCATCTTACATTGAAACTGAATCATTCTTACATTCCCATCAAGAAAACACAGATGCCCAATTTCTCCACATTCTGATCAACATGTGTTATTGTCATGTTTGTTTCTTACACAGTAGCCGAGTGTGAAGGTTATTTCATTGTTTCAATTCTATTTCCTAATGATGTGATGTTGAGCATTTTTCATATGTTTACTGGCCATCTGTGTATCTTCTGTGGCCAAATATGTTGTCAAGTTCTTTGAGTACTTTTAAATGGCATTGTTTTGGTAATTGAGTTATAGAAAGTCCAGATATTGTGGATATTATTCAGTGTATAGTTTAATTTTTAAAAATATTTTTCTCTCAATCTATGGGTTTTTCTGCATCTTTCACTGTTCTGGTTGTTGCATGAATTTTGAGTAAGGGACATTCAGAGCTTCCTAACAGGATAATTGCATTTCTTTTTAGACTAGGATTTTCTGTTTCTTTAGCTGTTAATTCTACCTAGCCAAAAGAGATAAAAGTTGCAGAGTTCACTGAAGATAAATATTCTTTACTTCTCACATGGTACAATGCCCAGCATAGGAAAGAAATGAAATCCATGAAACAGATCCAAGTAGAAATCCGAGAGATTAAAACCTCCAGTGAAAGTATATGCAGCAGGTTCAAGGAAGGAGAGGAGCGGATTTCAGATCTTGAAGGCAGAATTATGGAGAGTGATAATGAAAAGAAAGATATCTCAAAATTATCAAAGAAGTCAAGAGACCATGAAAAATCAATACGAGAGCTATAAGATGAAGCAAAGAAGAGTAACATAAGATTGATTGGTGTCAATGAGAGAACTGGAAAGAGCACAAACACCATACAAAACTCTTCACTGACATGATGGCAGAAAACATCACAAGTGAGGATAAAGAATTGGAAACATTTAGAACTCCAAACATTCAAGATCAAAGTAAAACTACAAGACATATAATAATGAAGAATCCACAAATTCAGCACCAGAACAGAATCTTAAAAGCTGTTAGAGAAAAGAACCAGATCAACTATAAAGGAAAACATATCAAAATCATGGCAGACTTCTTAACACAAACCCTCAAATCAAGAGAATTTTGGGAGGAAGTATTTCCAATCCTGAATGAAAACAACATCCAGCCCAGATTGATGCATCCTGCAAAGCTGTCTTAGAAAATTAATGGAAAAATAGCACACCTCCATGACAAAGAACTACTGGAGAGATTTACGAGTGCCAAACAAACACTACAAAGGGTACTAAAAGATATTCTAGACAGAGATAAAAATGAGCACAATTCCAAGAAGAACAGGCAGGGCAAGTAATTGAATGGAGGTGAAAAGCACGAAACCAACGACAGGAAAACACCACGACCAAGAAAAGCCAATATATATCAGTTATAACCATCAATGCAAAGGCCCTCAACTTACCAATCAAAAGAACAGACTGGCAGAGTGAATCAAGAAACAAGATCCAACAATATGCTATATGCAATGAAATCAGCCCTAAGTGGGAAATTTATAGCTGTGATTTCTCACATCAGGTAAAGAGAACTAGTACAAATGAACAATCTAATGTTGTACCTCAAACTTCTACAAAAATAAGAATATGAGAAACCCAAAGCCCATAGAAGGGAGGAAATTATAAAGATCAGAGCAAAAATTAACACACTGGAAACCAAGAAAACAATACAAAGAATTAATGAATCAAAGAGTTGTTTCTTTAAAAAAAATAAAATTCATAAACCCTTAGCCAAACTTACAAAAAAAAGTGAAAGAAAAGACTCAAATAAATGCATTCAGGAATGATAACTTTGAACTTACTACAGATCCTGAAGAAGTTCAGAAGATCATCAGTACTGCTTCAAAAATCCTTACACTCATAGGATGGAAAACACAGAAGAAATCGACATATTCCTATGTACACATGAATGATCTAAGCTGAATCAAGAAGATACAAAAATTTTCAATAAGCCAATATCAGTTAATGAGATTAAAATGTAACTAAAAACTTGCCAACAAAGAAAACCCCACGTCTTAATGGATTCAGTGCTGAATTCTAGAAAAAATTTAGACAAGATCTAATGCCAATATTCTTCAATCTCTGTAAGGAACCTGAAAGGGCAGCAGTATTCACTAACTCTTTCTAGGAGGCTAGTATTATCCTCATAACTAAACTAGAGAAAGATACAACCAAAAAAACTACAGATCAATCACCCTAATGAGCATAGATGAAAAAACCACAGTGAGATCCTAGCAAACACAATGTAGCAAATCGTCAATAAGATCATATACCTTGACCAAGTGGGATTTATCCCAAGATGGTAGGGATGGTTCAAAATGAGCAAATCAAAAATGTAGTAAACCGTATCAACAGAGACAGAGACAAAAATCAAATGATCATCTCAATAGATGTAGAAAAGGCTTTTGATAAAGTCCAGCACTCATTCATGATAAAAACCCTACAGAAAATTGGAATTGGCAGTCTTTATCTCAAACCATCTATGACAAAGCAACAGCCAACATCATAATAAATGGACAAAAATTGAAAGCTTTCATTCTAAAATCAGGAACAAGGAAAGGATGACCACTATCACCACTCCTTTTCAACATAGTTCTGGAAACATTAGCCAGAGCAATTAGATAAGATAGAGAAATAAATGTAATAAAGATAGGAAAGGAAGAAGTGAAATTCTCATTATCTGCAGATGACATGTTATTCTACATACAAAACTCCAAAAACTCTACCAAAAGACACCTACAGTTAATAAACAAATTCAGCAGCATAGCTGAATAAAAAGTCATCATTCAAAAATCAATAGCATTCTGATACATAGACAACTAACTTATTGAGAGGGAAATTACAGAAACAACACCCTTCACAATAGTATCCAAAAAATGAAATATTTAGCAAGTAATCTAACAAAGAGAGGAAAAGATTTATATATTGAAAATTACACTACTCTAAAGAAAGGAGATTGAAGAGCATATCAGAAAATGGAGATATTCTTTGTTCATGGATAAGAAGAACCAATATTGTGAAAATAGCCATACTTCCAAAGTTGTTATACAGATTCAATGTAATCCCAAACAAAATACAATTAGCATACCTCACAGACCTAGACAAAATACTCTTAAAATGCATCTGGAAGCAGAAGAGACCTAGAAGAGCAAAGGCAATCCCGCACAACAAAACACATCAGGTGGTATCACAATCCTTGACTTTAAATGATGCTACAAAGCTACTCTGATAAAATCATCATGCAATGGTGAAAAAACAGACCTGAAGATCAGTGGAACAGGTTAGAAGATGCAGATACCACTACAAACACTCTCAGCAGTCTTATCTTTGACAAAGGGGCCAAACATGTTCACTGGAAGAAAGATAGCCTCTTTAATAAATGCTGCTCAAAAAATTGGCTGTCTACATATCAAAGACTAAAACCAGACTCATGTCTATCATCATGCACTAAACTAAGGTTGAAATGAATCAAATATTTAAATAGAAAGGCAGAAACCCTAAATCTTCTGGAAGAGACAGTAGGTAGAAATCTTCAAGACAGAGGTTGGCACATTCTTCATGAACAAAACTCAAACTGAATGGGAAACACCCCAAACAATCAATAACTGGGATCCCATCCTATTAAAAAGTGTTTGTACTTCAAAGGAAATCACCAATAGAGTGAAAGGACAACCCACAGAGTGGAAAATATTTTAGCTGTTTGTTGTGGTTTGTGTCTAAATGTCCCCCCAAAGCCTCATGCAGTCTCGGGGCAGGCTTCTAGAGTTTTTGACTGTCTCATGGTGCAATGCTGGGATTATGGGAGTGAGTGCTGCACCCGCCCTGGGGCTAGTAGCCTGCATACCATATAAGGCAGGGAGAGAGGCTTGCTGCTGCTCCTCCCTTTTTGCTCTTGTCCCTTTTGCTGTTTTTCATTGCCATGAACTGTTGCCCTCTGCCGTGTGCCAGCCTGCCTTGGAGCCAGCCGAGTATGGACTGAAACCTGCATAAACTGTGAGATAAATACACCTTTCCATCCTTAATTCTGGGATCAGATATTTTCTCTTAGCAACAAGAGAAAAGTAAGCAAGAAACTGTTGCTCAGACAAAGGATTTATATCTGAGACATATATAGAATTGAAGAACTTCAGATCCCCCAATTTCAAAGACTCACTCCAAAAATGGGCATCTGAGATGAATACATAGCTCTCAGATGAGCACATAAAAATGGCAAATAAATACATGAAAAAATTGCTCACCATCACTGGTCATTTGAGAGATGCAAATTAAAACCACACTGAGATTCCATCTCACCCCAGAAATAATGGCCACCATTAAGAAATGAACCAGCAACAAATGGTGGAGGTATTGTGGAGAGAAAGAAATCTTTCTCCACTGTCATTTCCAATGTAGACTGTTACAACCCCTGTGGAAATCAGTCTGGAAAGTCTTCAAAAAATTAGGATTAGAGGTCCAATTCAACCCAGGTTTTCCTTTTCGAGGTATCATTCCAGAAGAATTAAAAATGTTATGGCACAGTGATATATGTACACCCATGTTTATAGCAGCACAATTTGTTATAACAAAATCATAGAAACAACACAAATGCACATCAACTGAAGAATGGACAAGAAAATTGTATTTTTTATACAAAGGAGTATAGAAAGATAAACTCGAGGCTTTTATAGTAAATGAGTAGAGCTAGAGACCATATTAATAATTGAAATAAATCAGAACTGCATGTGTAAACACTCTATTGTATCCCTCTGTAAGCATCTGTAAGAGCACATAAGACTGAAAGGTAAAATAGGTTTTGTGAAAGGGAAAGAAACTCCTTACTAGAAAAGAACAACTGGGATGAGGGAAAGGAGGAAAAAAAGGAGGGAGGGAAACATGTCAACACACACACATACACACACACACAGACACACACACACACAAGATAGCAAAGGTAATTGTACTAATTTCTATTGCTTGATTGAAAGCAACAGCCAGTGTTTGTTTGACCAATCTTGCATATCTATAACTATTAAATTGAACAACTACTTTGAAAATAACAAGAAGTATTACAACAATGGTTGATTTCCTCTCATCTTGTTTTGAAATTTTGTTTTATAGTTTTACAGTTTTGTGTTTTTTTTGTCTTTGTTTTTGTTATTTTAGTTTTCTTTTTTTCTCTTCAAAATGAAAAAAAAATAGCTTTGGCAAAAATGAGATAACCTTCATACTGAAAATGTATCAAGTACAAAAGAAAGGGAGACATACATAACCTGATAAAGGCCATCTACAGAAAACCTACAACCAGTATCTCACTTAATGGTAAAAGAGTGAAGGTTTTCTCCCTAAGGTAAGAAAGAAAGGAAATCTGTTTTTACCACTGCTACTCAGTATTGCTTTGGGGATTTTGGCCAGTGCAGGAAAACAGCACAACTGGAAAGGAAGAAATAAAACTGAGCCTATCACTAACCTAACTAAACAAAGAACCCCGTAGGATCTTCCAGAGAGTTTCTAGTAGCAATAGTTACTTTAATTAGGATATAAGATACAAGACCTACCACAAAATGGAAGAGAATCTAAAGACAAGAAATAAGCACAGAGTAAATGCTCATTAGCCAGTACGGAAACTCTGGCCTGACCCCGTCCTGTGGCGAAGGACTACAGCTTGCAACCAGAGAGGAAGGGTCACCTGGTCTTTGACTTACCTGCTAGATCTTGCTCGGGTTGAGCTCTCTGGTGAAATCCTGGAGGCCATCAGCTCTGGGAAAAGTCCACCACAGAACAACACGCTCATTTCAACACCACCTTGAAAAGAAAAGAACCCACAGCCACATAGAAAGCTTTGTGGTGGTCACAACAAGGCACTTGGCCACTCCTACTGTGCAGGTCCTACACGGGTATCCTGCCTGCGTCATCTAATGATGCCACTGGTGAGTACTACTGGGCCCGCTACCTTGCATGGTGCCCAGTGTCTCAGCCCTCCCTCAAAGGCTGGAGGGGAGGGACCACAGCTGTGTTGGCAGATCTAGGCTCTGTGTGGCTCTAGGGTTCGCATGTTTCTTTATGAGCGCCATGCTTGAGCTGATAGGAGCAAATCTGGCATAGACACAAAATTCAAATTTGGGTGTAGCAGCACAAGCCTGCAATCCCAGCAACTGTGGGGGCTGATGCAGGAGGAGAGTGAGTTTGAGGCTACCCTGGACTTTATGATGGCATCCTCTCTCTAAAACCACAAAGAAACAAAGTCAGTATATCAGCAACCCTCCACAAAAACATGCAGCTGTGGTGGTGGGGTGTGGGGGTTTGTGTCTGTCAGTGGCACAGTGCTTAACTAGCAGAGGCAAGGCCTTCCTTGCCTTTGATCTCCAGTGCTGCAAAAACAAAGCAGAAAAGGCCTTATTCTATTAGAGATTGCAGCATGGTTTTGACTTCTTCCAATGCAGAAACGTCATGGTAAATATGACTGAAGGAAAAAGGTAACAACTTTCTGAGAGCCACGAACCAAAGAGCAGGGCACGAGCCTCAAGGAAGGAGTCAAAGGAAGATTTGTTCCATCAGGTCACACTAGCACGATTCACCAGACACAATTAGGAGTGTGTTGTACAAAAGTCCTGCATGTCTCTCAAGCAACCAATTGTAAACAAAAGTCTCGCATGACTCCACATAATATTTCTCTTCTAGGAATATTAATGTTCCAAGGTGGAGAGTTTAATCCTGTGCGGAGGACACTACTGGGCATGCAAAGCTTACAGTCTGGAGACCTTATGTGTCTCCATTCTCCTCCACGTAGGCAGAACTAACAATTCAAACAGGCATATGGCCATAGACATATGCTTAACACAAACTTCTTGACACAGACAACTAGATGCATGTAGTATAGTAGTTTATAAGATACGAGGAACTTTTATTAATTAGCAATTTCACTTGTAAGTGCTGACTCAGAACAACCCATGAAGCACATCTACACTATTGTGAAGATGTGTATGACAGTGCTTTCTGGGACAACATGCTAATAACCATGAATGTACTAACAAAGTGTATCATCATGACAGTTCCAGCCACATGTGCCCAAAAATGCACGTTGACTCCTTATCTGGAAGGACATTTATTCTCCATGTCACTCATTCACCTGAATCATGAACACACATGCTTCAGGTCTCATTTAAACCTTACCACTTCCAAACACACCCTTGCACTCCTTGGCATGGTTTTTCAACTTACTGAACTGCTATATACACCTGGTGTAGTTTATTACACTTTATGTCAAGCTCTCATGCTCTGTGTAAGAGAATTTATCAATCTAAGCCTTGAGAAAATGAGGGCAGAAATGAGCCTTTGTCTTTGTTATTGTTGCCTCTTAGCACATACAGTATGTTCAAATCAAATGAGCATAAATCTCACACTGCTGACCAGATGAGGGGAAAATCTCACACTGCTGACGTGGACAAGATCCTGTGAGTACATGAAAAAAGGGTGTGTGAAACTCCCCACTTATATGAAAGAGGTGGCATTTCTACATCGGTTGTAGAAGAGCAGTGTGAACAACAGTGATGTGGGTATGCTGGGCATGGAGAGGGCATCAGTAAATACTGTCAGAATGCTGACTGTGAAGGCGCAGGAAGGCTCTGAAGATTCTAACCCTTTTGTGCCTGTAAAGTCTCCTACAATGTTTCAGCACTACCCAGCCTTGAAACTTGACACCGTTTTCAGGGGAGCAATTCTGGACTTCAGCACACACATTTGAAGCAAGCCACACTCATGCAGAAGGGCAACAGAAGTGAAAAGCGTCCCATACAGTGTGATGAGTTCTGATGGTTTAGACAGAGGAGGTGATCAGTGAGTACAAACTGCACTGAAGGGTGAAGTGCTGGGTAAAGGTAAAAATGATAGGGCCAAGCATGGGAATATAAACTAAGAGACATGAAGGAAATCTGTTCAAAAACAAAGAACAGATGGGACGAGGGAAAGGAGAAAAGAAAGAGACAGAAATGTATGTATGTATATATGAATGTACATATATGCAGGAGGGCTAACATGGTTCTACTATTGTATTATATCACTTAATGCTAAGGAATAATCGATGACGGGTTATTTGATCAATATTGTATGTCTGTATGTATTATCCTGAACACACACTTCGAAGATATCAATATGCAAAGCAGCAACTATTGGTGTTTTTTTTTTAATTTGTTGTTGTTGTTGTTTGCCTGTTTTGTTTTCTGTCTTTGGATGTTTGGTTTTTGTGTTTTTATGTTGTTGAGAGGATTAAGGGTCTGACCAATTTTGCATGTCTGTATATGGGTTCATATATTTACACTTCAAAGATATCAATGGATAAATCAATAACCACTGTTGAGACCATGTCACCTTGTCTATAGATCAGTTGTGATTGTACTATTTTTTATGCTAATTGGTGTCTGTTTGTTAATATGTTTTTGTACTTTTATTTTTTAAAAAAATGATAGGGCCAAAGTGTACTATTTCAAGAATGAAAAGTTAGGCGAAGAGTCCCGGCAGTGTGGAAACCCCTGTCCACTTTTGGAAAATAAATGGGAAGAGGGGAATGCAATTGCATTTGGAAGTTAACTGCACTGGGCTGACTCTGAGGTTGAAAGTTGCTGTCACTGCAGATTCTATGCATTTCCTTTGCTGGCCTCCAGAACTGTCTCTTAAATACTCTTCCTCTCCTGTCTGCAATTTTTGACTATGAGAGAATGTTTGTTTGTTTGTTTGTTTTTGCGGTACTGGGGATCGAACTCAGGACCCTGAAGCGCTTATTCCACTGAGCTATATCCCCAGCCCCAACTATGAGAGAATGTTGGTATTGTTTAACTCTAATTTCTTCACTTACATAGTAATAGTGCTCCTTCTGTTGGGCATGTATTCATTGTCCTGTCTGAAAATGAATGGACTGAGCCCGTGTGACAATCTTGACGAGGAACCTGCTGACTCACTCCCAAATACTGACCTGTCAAGCACCCAACCCTCTTTCCATTCCACTTTGTTCTCTCCTGGCCTGCACGCGTGATGTGGTTTTGCATCGAGGTATTAATTCCTCTATAGAATACTGACCACTGAACCTTCTCAGCACACAAGTGATTCCTTCTTCAGTAACAGCGCACTAAGTTCAGAAAGAAGACGGGGGAGGTCAGGGAAGCCAGGAGTAAACTGCTTAAATACAGTTAGGCGAAGTGAGGCTGACATCGTGTGAAAGCGCCTGCTCCAGAAGATCCGAAGTTACAATCTATCACTGAGCTCTATTCATGCAGGCAAGAATTTTTTTCTCTACTCATTTTTGGCTTGGGGGAGGGCAACGTGGCAGGAGCCAATCAGGTATAAAGAGGCGGGCTGTCCGAACTGTCCAATCAGAGGGGCCAACGTGGGTGTGCTCTTCCGCTGTCATGGCGCAAAAGCGCCAGTTCAGAGTAAATGGAGAGCCTGCACCTTTGTAGACCGCTTCCTGTGATTTCTACTGGCTACACGCTGCACAGGAAAGCCACAGGGAGTCCCTGGAGCTGCGCGATGGTGATGTAGCACACAAGCGGGGAATGGGGTGGAATCGGGACTGTCCGGAAGAAAGCGGCCAGAACCAGCTGCAGGAACCACAGCCTCCCTGGTGCTTCTGTTCCTTTTATGGTATACTGCGTCAGGGCTGGCTCTGGGTTCCCCGTGTCCTGCCCGCAGTGTGACACTCCCTGCCCACGGTGCCATCTACAGCAGTGTGGGCAGACCCAGGGGCTGGGCTTTGGGAAGACCCTGATTCACAGTATGGGGTGCAGCTGGGTGCAGCTGAATGTGCTAGGTCCCTGGTCTCATGCTTTTTAGTAGCAGACCTAGGGAATCTGACACTAAATGTTTGCGATGCCGGGTCTCGCATCCCTCATCTCCTTAGGCCTCTGCCTTGCTATATACACAATGAATTCCTAAATTTTCAATATTTTTTCCGTATGGCCACAGTTATAATGGGTGTTGTTAAGTGCTATGAGAATCCAAACAAAGGATGTTAAAACTGCAGGTAATGTGGCTCAGGGGCAGAGTGTTTGCCAAGCGGTAGTGAAATTCTGTGTTGCATCCCCAGGAAAGGTCAAAATTATCATTGGTAGTGTCAGTGATAGAAACAACAGACCTCATACTCTCTCACCACACTGGAATGAGGCCATGAAGCAAAAAGGGGATGTTAGCAGAATTTTTACTGGAAATAAGAGTAGGGCACTGATTCCTTGGATGTGTCTTGAGTAGGGGGCCATGTGGCTGCTCAGTCCAGAGCAAATTACAATCAGAGCACAGTGATTGTGCCATTGTGTAATGGGCACCTATCATAGAGGACTCTGTGAATTTGAAATGACCCGTTGGAAGTCATGCTCTTAAACTTTTTCCTTTTTTTTTTATCCGGTCTTTTTGAATCAGTGTTTGGCTATGCAGTGCAGGCCAGCCCTGAGCTCACTTTGTATCCCAGGCTGGTATGGAACTTGTAATGATCCTTCTGCCTCAGCCTCCCGAGTGCTGGGATTACAGGTGTGCACCTCCATGCCCAGCTGAAACACTTTTTCTTACCATGTTAGTTTTATAGAAATCTGGGATATTTAGAGAAATACTGATTATTTTGGACTTTAGTTTCCTGGAAAATCGGCAGTTCAGGAGAGAGTGACTGCAACAATGTGGTAGGGAGGGGCTGCATTCCGTGTTGACTGAGGAAGCAGATCTTGGTCCCCTGGCTTGTAGCTCACTATTCTTAGTATAACACATCAATATGGCTTATTTCCCACCTCTGTGTCAGCCATTTTCCCTCGTTAGGTGCTTGTGCATAACTTAACTAAGTAAAATATTCTTTATAGTGAAGCTATTTAAGTGAGGCTTCTCAGAGAGGTTAGAATGCTGAGAACTATGGAGGGGATGTGAAGTATTACCAGAGGAGGGGAAGGGGTTCCTGCCAAGGACAAGTTTCTGAAAGAGCTGCCTGTCAAACCCACACTGAGAGGCTCATTGAATTATGCTACTTACATGGTCATGTAGGTGATACGGGCGCAGTGGGAAGGGAAAAGGCGCTCATCTTTGAAGGAACTATGTAGTCCTTGGGCTGTTCCTACACATTGTTTTAAGTTTGAAATACCGAGTGAAATTAGCTTTGTGTAAAACCAGCACTCGAGTAGATGCAACCCCCATAGTTAAGGTCTACAGGCACATGAAAGAATAGGAATAAGAGGGCTTTTTGAAAGGGGAGGGGGACAAAGGAGAGCAAAGAGGAGCTAGGAGGGCAGGACTTGAGGGAGGTGAGAGCAGCAGCTACAACTGAACTGCTCCCTGCCCTGCATCAGATTGTTCTTTGGGCGACAGTAATTGAAGGGCTGTGTGAACTTCCTCTGGGTTGGTCATGATACTTTCCCAGTGAAGTTCAAGTAGTATCCAGAGACTCATTCTGTACCCTGCTCAAAAGTTCTCTATAGCTCATGAGAGTCAGCAGATTGTTTCCCATCTTGAATGCTGTATTAATCAGCTTCTCCAGAACAACACAACCAAGCGGTAGTTTGAGTGCCGCGTTGGAAAGGAAGACTACTTTGGGATTTTATTTTGTTTTGTATGTGGGTTCATTTGCTTTGCTTTGACTTTGTTGTTGTTGTTTTGATATTATAAAAAGGTCCCCCAGTGCAGTTATGCTCTGGCTTACATCGCCATGACAAGGGGATAGGGTGGAACTTTTCAATGAGGACAGGTGGCTGAGCGCTTTGAACACAGCCCCCAGCATGTGCAACACTAAAGAGAAAACACTTCATTTCTAGCTCTAATTATGCTGATTTAATCAAATTTTAGCTGCTTTATGTTTGGGTCAACATCTGCCTTTCTATTCAGGGTTAGTCATTCACTCCTGCAGTCGCACTTCCTCTTCTATCACCTTAGTTGGCTGAAGGGACATCTGTCCAGTTCCGTTGCATCCAAGATGCTGTCTCCCTTGTACTGATTTATATCTGCCTGAGGAATCAAGTGACCATGAGCCTTTGTTGTGTGTTCCATAAGTGACAAGGGGCTGAAATCTCTGCAATCCCCCGACTCGCTCGTGGGTTCCAGAGCTTTGCGGACAGAATTTCAATGTTAGCAACATGAAGAAATTCAGGGAAATTGCTGGTGGAGAAGTTTAGCTAAGGCACAGAGTTTCAGTTCAAGCACCCCCTGGGCTGTCCTCTATGTCTCCTGGTAGGTGTCACTGAGCATCGAGCAGTGGGGCCTGTTCTGGGATTTCACATCAGCACCATCTGAGATGTAGTGCACGTGGTGAGGACAAGGAGAGAGTGCGCAGGGACAGGGCGCTTTAGTTACTGTCGTTCGTTCTGCTTGGGTTTGTGGTGCAGAGAATTTTGGCAGCTCCCGTGGACTTTGTCTGCCCTTTCTGAGTACGTTGTCGTGCAGAAGCTTATCTATCCATACCACACCTGCTAAGCTGGTAGTTTTCAGACACTGGTGATTGTGCACATCAGAAAACCTGTGAATGTATCTCAGCTCTTTTTGTCATATTCATGATGTAGAGAATGAGCAAGAGAGAGGCCAAGGATGTTGACCAATGTCACATAATACACAGAGCAGTCTTTAAAAAATGAAATTGGACCCAAATGCCACTAGCGTTCTTCTTGCCCACTCTTTTGGCAGGTGTGCCTTTGCACCACACCAGTGACCAGACTCAGCCATTCTGATTATACAGCATAGCCCCATGTACATTATTTATGCTGGCCATAGACCCTGGAGACTGATGAGTACAGTACACATGTTCTACCACTGAGCTGCACGTCAGTGTCATGTACATGTATGTGTGGTGTGCCCAAAGGGGAGTAGGTTTGAGAGTTCGTGTTACACTTTCTTGATTCACTTAATACTGTTTTCCAGATTTATTGACCCTTCTGTTCATATAACTCCCGAGAGGTCTCCCCTGTGTATCTCAAGAACACCTTACTTGGCTTTCCGTGGTTGTGGGAAAGCAGGCTTGTCTAGCTCTGTCTCTGGTTGTTATGGTTGATACATTGTGTCAATTTGGGGAATCTGGAGGTTTGGCTGAGTGATTCAGCAGGAAGCCAGGGTGCTTACTTTGTACACATCCTGAGCCTGTGGAAGAGGAAGGCATGGAGATTGTGTGACAGCTACACGCCCCCTGGGTGGGGGTAGTCTGTTTACAATGTAAGGGAAGGAGAGAGGCTGCTTGCAGCCATTCTTCCCTTTTGCTGGTTATTTTGCTGTGCTCTGCTGCCCTGAACAGTTTGCCCTCTGCCATTTGCCACTGTGCCTCAGAACCAGCCAAGTATGGACTGAAACCTCCACAAACTGTAAGCTAAATAAACCTTTGCTTCTTTCGTTTTGGGTGTTGGGTATTTTGTCTCAGCAACAAGGGAAAAGTAACCAAGACACTGGTGTACATTTGCTGCCCTATAAGCAGATTTGAGGAAAGGCCACAGATGCTCAGGGTTCAGCAGGCTCCTTGATCCTGTACAGAAGATGCATCCCTGTCAGTCTTAAGGTGCAGCATCTGCACTGCCACCAGCAGGGGGCAATAGTTCCTGTTTCTCATAGTCCACCCATACTAGGCTTTTCCAATTTGATGAGTTTCATAGATTTCTAGGGAAATTTAATTGTGTCTTTTCACATTTTCTGCGTCGTATGTATCTATCTTACATTTTCTTTTCATTTCCTACGTGAACCCGTCTAAAAAATACCTGCTTATATCATGTTCTCATATTTGTGATGAGCTAATTTCATAAAATCCTGTTTTTGTTCTAGGTATTCTTTGTCACTTGGAGAGAATCCACATTCCTTCTCATAATGATTCCCTCTGAATGTTAATTTTATAAAGTATTTTTCTGAGCAGAAACCATGTTACTTTTTTGTATCTTCAAAGTCACTTTAAATTTTTTTTTTTTTTTTTTTTTTTTGCCTTTTAGAGACAGGGTCTCGCTATGCAGTTCAGGCTAGCCTTGAGCTCACTTTGTAGCCCAGGCTGGTTTCGAACTCACAACGATCAGTCAGCCTCGTGAGTGCTGCAGTTACAGGCGTGTGTCGCCACACCTGGCACATTTTAACATTTGTGTGGCACATTTTAACATTTTAACATTTATAATTTTATTTGTGAAGATTTCCTCACTCCTAGCTTTTGTGTTATTTCAATTTTTTTGAGATAGGGTCTCCCTATATGCTTTAGTCTAGACTTGAACTCATGGCACTCCTCCCGCCTCAGCCTCCTGAGTGTTGGGATTATAGGTGTGCACCACTGTACTTGGCCTACCTAGATTTTCTTCTGTGGTGTTTTTTTCATATTTCATTTTCGTATTTTGTATGGTTTTTTAATTTACCTAGCAGGCACATTTCAGTGTTTGTGATGCGAAAATCAGATTCGCTTTGCATGTAAAATGAGCAATTTACCAAAATAAAGAAGGGATGAATCACATTTTACACTTCCTTTTTACTGTCATCCTTATCAAGTCTCAGTTTTGTTATAGCAGATGTATTTCTTGGCACTTCATATTCATTTAGTATGTCTACTGTTTGGCTGAGTTTCAGGTTTGAATGACTAACTGATAGCATGTGCCAGGTAGTGGGAAAGACTGTCCTTCCTTTACTTTTTTAGTGAAGATTTGATAAATGTAATACTGTCTTGTTTTTTAGAAGGAATTCTAATACATGGTTATCAAGTTGAGAACTGTTTTACCGGTATTATAAATATAGTTGTGTTATGTGTATCATTCAAAGAATTCTGCGGATATTGCATCATCAAATCTAATCTGGTTATTATTCTCCTGACATTCAGATCATGTTCTCCAAGTTTATTTGTATGTATGATTTTTCTCCTTGGAGATGTAGAATTTTTTTTTTGAGACAGGGTCTTACAGTGCAGTTCAGGCTAACCTTGAACTCTATGTAGTCAAGGCTGCCCTGGAGTTCATGGCAATCCTCCTGCCTCAGCCTCCAGAGTGCTAGGGTTATAGGCATGGCCCACCTTCTTGGTAGAGATTATAGACTTTTAAAGAATTTTTTGATGTAGTACCCAATAATTTATAAATAATTTTTAAACTTGGTGGAGTGTGAGATCATTTCCAAGTGTCAGTGATGTCCTTGCTTTACAGCATAATGAGGAGGCATTTTATTCACAAAACAACACATTGGCAGAGACTGAGGAGGCATCAGATGGGAGCATCTGGTTGATTGCTTTCCTGGCAGACTACAGACATATTTGTAAAGATTTTAAACAAGTTCAGTCTCCTACTTAAATGTATTTTTGACAGTGTAGTTTTTTCCCTAAAGTGTTCACTGTATGCACATGGTATCACAACATTTCTGCTGTCTTGATGGTATTAATAACAGTGTTTTTTTGCTTTTCCACTGATGATAATATAAACACTCATTCTTAGAAGACAGCCTTTTAGAACTCGCACAGTTGTGTGTACTGACCTTGCGATTGAAATATCTGAGAGCCATATACACTCACAGATTGTGTTCTGGTTGTGTTCCATGTAGCTTCATTGTGTTGGGGTGGTTTCAGTGAATACTGAAAGTAGAAGATGCAGGAGATGACTTTCCCAGTTGATCTTGGCTTTGAGAACAGTGCCTCCCTGTGACTGCTCTCAGGTTTTACATCTTGCTTCTTTCATATTCATGCATAGAGATCATATCTTTAATTTCAGGCCTTTGTTCCCAGTGGTCTGTCTTGCCTGTGTGTCCTGTGCTCACACATGAACTTTTGCTCCACATGACAGAATAGCAGAGACACTGAATATCCTTCACTTATTTTTGCTTTTGGAATAATTCATGTACTGAATCTCCATTCCCTGTGACGTTTGCTAGTTTTGTGGCACATGTGCTTTTTCAAGTTATTAATGACATTCTGATGTTTTTCTTCATTAAAAACCTTTAAGAAATAACAGACATAGAGTTTTAGAAAATATATATGTCCAGATTAAAATAATCCTATCAGTACTTTTTTGTTTATGGGTGATGAGTTTCACCCTAACTTTATGGGTGCTGAGTCATCCTTTGTTCAGGTGAACAGACACGACTTCCTTAACATAAAGTCACTTTTTCCCAGTGTCAGGGACTTGGATTGAACCTGCATCATGCAGGCGAGGCACCCATGCTACCACTTTGCTGCATTCAAAAATTAAAAAGTGCTTTCTAATACTCCCCTATATTTTGCTAGCGAAACTTATATCCTGGTTTTGAAAATGTGCATGCGTATATGGAATGAACCTATATATGCCTTTTCTTATAAACATGTTGTCTGGATTTAGGTAAAGATTACATAACCCTGGTGACATAAGCTGCAGAGATTTGTTTCTCCTGTTTTGAT
This sequence comes from Dinomys branickii, assembly GCA_004027595.1. NCBI lineage: Eukaryota > Metazoa > Chordata > Mammalia > Rodentia > Dinomyidae > Dinomys > Dinomys branickii. Next base: position 11,275 of record PVLD010001766.1, on the reverse strand, counting down.
CATGCCCAGCTGAGTGTACTGTATTTACTGTGACGTTCATATCTGTATATATTTGCTCTACATAAGAAATAACATTCATCCTGAGAAATTGGTACATATACAGATGGCATCGTGATCAATGTCTGAAAAGCTTCCGTGAATCACTGGAAAACCCACTGGGAGATGAGTTTATGCAGGGCAGGTTTTTCATGTCACTTTGGTTGCTTCCCATTTATTCTCCACTACCTGCCTCTTCTGTTACCAAATTTGTAATTTTATACATTTGTAAAAATGTTCCACCATCTAAAATTCAATAATTTAAAAGTGTATTGTACTTTCACTGTCTCTATCCTACCCTGTTTACAGAGGTGCACTGGTTTACATCCATAAGGCCAGCACACAGGGGGCTGATACATGGAGAGCAAGAGCTGATGGCCAGCAAGGGTCACGTAGTGAGACCCTTCACAGAAACCCCTCCGCTAGCCTTATTTTGGTGCTCATTTTCACAGTGTGTTTTCCTGTTGTTTTCTAGTGTGTTTCCTCTGCTTAGTCCATCTTGATCATCTCTTTATATAGTTTGTTTTTTTTTTAGTTCTTTGAGACAGGGTCTCTCTGTGGAGACCAGGCTGGTTTGCTTGTGGTAATCCTCCTGCCTCAGCCTCCCATGTGCTGGGATTACAGGTGTACACCACTACACCTGGCTGCTTTTTAATATATTGATTTCTGTTTCATAAGTTATTCATTCTGCTTTTGATCAAATGTCTTACTAAATATATTTCTTGGAAGGTATATATGGAAGTAAAAGTATTTTCTCTAAACATTGACATTATATCCTAAACTCATTACTAAAATCTGTATGTTTGTTAATGTATTTCATCGCTTTCTATTAAAACTTCTATTTCTGTTTTTTTTTTTTCCTGAGACGGCCTCACTGTGCAGTTAAGGCTGGTCTTAAGCTCACTGTGTAGCCCTAGGCTAGCCTCAAATTCAGGGTTATCCTCCTGCCTCAGCTTTGCAAATGCTGGGAATACAATTGTGTGCTACCACACCCAATTTGAAGTTTCATTTCAGGGTGTATTTTGCACCTAGGCATGGTGACTCATGCTTCAAATCCCAGCACTTCAGACAAAGATGCAGCAGGATCAGTACAAGTTTGAGGTCAGTCCTGGCTACTTAGTAAATTCAAAGTCAGAACTGAACCAAACCTTTCAACAAATGGACTTAACTAACCATGATCATCTCAATAGGTGCAGAAAAGCATTAGACAAAGTCCAAAAACCATTTATGATGCTAAAAAGAAGTATAACTGTGTGTGGTGGGGCAAACCTGTAATCCTAGCACTCAGGAGGCTGAGGCAGGAGGATCTTTGCAAGTTCAAGGACAGCCTGGCCTGCAAAGTGAGCTCATGCTCACCCTGAACTGCATAGCAACACCCTGTCTCAAAAAGATAGATGATAGACAGATAGATGATAGATAGATTAGATAGATGGACAGTAAAAAAAAGAAAATTGAAATACATAGTTTTTATGTCAACCTGTTAAAGCCCAGGTCTTTTTTGTAGAGTATCATGTCATCTGCAAGTAATGATAATTTGAGTTCCTTGTTTCCTTTGTGTAGCCCTATTGTTCTATCTCTTCCCTGATTCTTCTGGCCAATACTGGAATACTGTGTTGAATAAAAGTGGTGATAGAGGGCATCATTGTCCTTTTGCTGATTTTAGAGTGAGGGCTTTTAGTCTTTCCTGATGCAGTATATTTACCATTGGTTTATCATACATAGCTTTTAACAAATTCAGGCATGTTTCTCTTATACCTATTACCTTCAGGGTCCTTATCATAAAAGGAGTCAGATTGTGTTGAAAGATTTTTCTTCATCTATTTGTGATCATGTATTTTTGACCCTGCTTCTGTTTATGTGATGTTACATATGTTAAGCCAGTCTTGAATCTCTGAGATAAAGCTTTTGTCATGATACATGATCTTGGTGATTTTCTTCTGGCTTCTATTCACAAATATGTTAATGATCATTTTTGCATGTATATTTTCATTAAGGAGATTGGCCTAGAGTTTGTAGATCTCTAACTGATTTGGAAATCATAATGATACTACTGCCTTGCATAAATGAATTTCAAAGCATTCCACACCTTTCAGTTTCTTTGAAGAGCTTGAGTATAGATGGTATCACATCCTTCAAGTCTTTGTGGAATGTGATAGTGAACCCATCGATTCTGGACTTTATTTCATAAATTGTTTATTACTGTCCTGATTGATTCCATTGCTTGTTAGTGAGTTGTTCAGCATATTTGTTTTATTTTGGGTTAGCTGTGGTAATTCATATGAGTCTAGAAACCTGTCAGTTTCTTCCACATTTTCATATTTATTGGAATACTTTTTTTTTCATAGCAGTTACTATCTTCTGGATTTTGAGGCTGACTGTAAGGATTTTCTTTTCTCATTTTTAATTGCAGAGATGTGAGTACTTTCTCCTGGTAACATTCACTAAGAACATATCTCTTCTGTTTATTCCTTCAAAGAATCAGATCCTTGATTCATTGATTCTTTTTTTTTTTTTTTTTTTTTTTGCGGTACTGGGGATCGAACTCAGGACCCTGCGCTTGCTAGGCAAGCGCTTATTCCACTGAGCTATATCCCCAGCCGATTCATTGATTCTTGGTTGTATTTTTTGTCTCAATTTAATTGATTTTCACTCTAAAATTTTCATAATTTTTCTTCTTAATTTCACTTTGAACTGGAATTATTGTTGTTTCTCAAGAATTTTAAAATGTCTCATAGATTATTTATTTGAGCTTGCTCTGTTTTCCTAATGTCGGCATAGAATGAAAAAAAATGAAACCTTTCCTCTTTGGTCTGCTTTCATAATGTCCTACAGGTTCTGGTGAGTTGTGCAGGCATTGTCATTAAACCTCTAGGAATTACTAAATTTCTTCCATGATTTCTTCTGTGACCCATTGCTTGTCTAGTAGTATGTTAGTAATAATTTTCTAGATGTATTGCTTCTAGATCTTCTGTGATTTCTTCTGTGTGGTTGATTTATATTTTCATTGAATCATAGTCTTGCATCATGCTCTGATGATACACATGGTCTGATCCTGATTTTTTAATATTTGATCAGGCTCTGTGTACTAGTAGGAGGTCTGTCTTGCAGAAAGGACCATGTGCTGCAGAAATGAATATATACTCTGTTGTAACGGGTTGGAATATTCCATACACATCTGTCTACTCCCTGTGTTCAAGATTGTGGCTCAGCTCTGGTATTTCTGACTTATGGGGTGTTAAGATTTACTGTGGTAATTGTGTTACTATTTACTTATCTTTGTTCTCAGCAGTGTTACTTTTATGATGATAGGTGCTGTAGTATTGGGCATATAAATATTTATAAACATTCTGTCTTCTTGTGGGATTGTCCCCCTAATTAGAACGTAGTGCCGTCTTTGTTTCCTAATGAGTTTTAACTTAGTTTCCTGTATCTGGGATTAAAGCTGTTGCTCCCACGTTTGGGAGTCTTGATGCATGAAATACTGTTTTCTGTCCTTTAGTTTTAGTCTGTCTGTGCATCTATCTATCTACCATCTATCTACCTACCTATCTATATGTCTTTGGACTGGGTGAAAATCTTGCATGTAACAGATTATTACACTTAATTTTTGATCGAGTTTACCAACCTGTGTCTTGTTTTTTGTTTGTTTGAGGGTTTGGTTACTTTTAGATTTTCTTGTTTGTTTGTTTGTTTTTTGAGGCAGGGTCTACTGTGTAGCCCAGGCTGGTGTTGAACTATCAACAATTGTCCTGCTTCAGCCTCCCAAATGCTGAGATTACAGGCATGCATCACCATTCCCAGCCAATCTGTCTTTTACTTGAAGGTTTGAGGCCTTTAGTGTACATCCATAGTACTGAGGTGTCAGAATTATCTTAGGAGTAGTTAGATGAACTTCGAACCTGTCCATATCTCTGGATTCTTTTCTCCCCAGGCCCCTCTGCTCCGATCAACTCCTCTTCCGGTCCCTATTTATAAAAGCTTGGCTTCCATTCTCCTTCCATGCTTTCTTACTGTCTTTCTTCTCCTTCCTTCCTTTCCTCCTGCCTCTACCCGTTGTTCCTCTTCCCATTTGAATATGTTCTTAGTTCCTAGTATCTGTTATACATTTGGCCCTACTTACCATACCGGTTTCTCTCACCAGAGAAACAATGGGATATTTAAACATATACGTTCCTTTTATTTCATTTGTGAGTGTGGGCTCTTTTCTATTCTTTTCCCATCTTTCATTTTTCCCTCCTAACCCTAACCCTCACTCATTGCCCTTTTGAACAATTTGTTCATATTTTACAATACTTTTTATGCGCTTTTTTCCTTATTTACACATTCAGTATCTCACTCTAGAGAAATAACGTGGTATTTCTGTGTCTGTGTTTGATTTATTTCATTCTAGATTATGGTTTCAGGGAGCATCCATTTACCTGGGAATGCCTCAACTTTATTCTTCTTTATTGCTGAGTAGTACTCCTTTGCATTAAAAAACCCCCACATCTTCATCTATTCCTGAGTTTATGGATATTTTGGTTATTTCCAAGATTTAGCTATTACAAACTGTGCTACTAAGAACATTTGTGTGCATATATTGCTGGGGTATGATGTTTTCAAATCTTCAGAGAAGGTATTCAGAAGGGAAATAGCTGGGTCAAATGAAACCTCTAATCCTAGCTTTTTGAGGAATCTCCATACTGATTTCCACAGTGGTTACACCAGTCTACAGATGATACACATGGTCTGATCCTGATTTTTTAATATTTGATCAGGCTCTGTGTACTAGTAGGAGGTCTATCTTGAATTGTCATTATCATTTCATTGTAAAAACTTAAGAGTTTTTCCTTAATTTCAGCTGTGACCCATTGTTTATTCAGGAGGGTATTATTTAATTTCCATATGTTCATGAATTTCTTGTGGTTTCTTTTGTTAGAGATTTTGAATGTAATTGTACTATGGTCTGATATTATGCATTGGATAATTTCCATTCCTTTGCTTTTAGTAAGCATGTTCCTATCAGCTAGTATGTGGTTTGTTTTGCAGAACTTCTCATGCAGCTATAAAGGAAAGCCCATTAAAATCACATCGGACTTCTCAGCAAAAACCCTCAAGTCAAGGAGAGCTTGGAGTGAAGTATTTCAAGCTCTAAAAGAATACAAATTTCAACTTTGATTGATGTACCCCGCAAAACTAGAATGTGTATTCTGATGAAAGAATGTGTATTCTGATATTGTAGCATCAAATAAACACCTGCTCAATCCATTTGTTGCAAAATTTGGTTCAGTTCTAATATTTCATTATAGATTTTTTTTGTCTGGTTGGTTTGTCTTTTTGTGACAGTATGGTATTGACATCTCCCAATACAATTGTATTAGTATATATTTGATTTTTCATGCCTATTAATATTTACTTTTTATGATTGGGTGAACTGATATTTGTTACAGATATATTTATGATATCTCTTTCTCTTGGATTGTTACCTTTACAAAGATGCAGTGCCCTTCTTTGCCTCTCTTAATCAGTGTTGGCTTCCAATTTATTTTGCCTGTGCTATGAAAAACTACCCATGCTTTTTTCTGGGTTTCTGTGCCATGGAATTTTGTTTTCCATTCTTTCATTTTCTTTTTGAATTCAATGTGTGTCTTATATGCAGAATACTATTGTACCTTGCTTCTTGATCTAGTCTGTCAGTCTGACACTATGCAGTTGGGCTGGCCTTGAGCTCACTTTGTAGCTCTAGGCGGTTCTCGAACTCACAGCAATCCTGCTGCCTCATCTTCCCAAGTGCCGAGATTGCAGTTATGTATCACCATCCCCAGCTCAAGTCTGTGTCTTTTGATTGGTGAATTGTGACCACTAATATTGATGGTTATAACTCATATATATTGAATTATCCTTTCATATTATTTTCCTGTTTTTGACTGTTCTCCTCACTGTTCAATTGTCTGCTTTGCCTGGTAGAGTCCTTATATTGGGATTGAAGGAGTTGTAATCATTGTTATTTCTTTCTAGAATGACCTTCAAAACATTTTGGAATGCTGGTTTGGTGATCAAAATTTTCCTCAGGTTTTCTTTCTCGTTGAAGTATCTTATTTCTCTACCAGTTTTCAAAGATAGTTTTGTAGGGTACATCAATATGTGTCAAAGTTTGTGTTCTTTTAGAGCTTGAAATACTTCACTCCAAGCTCTCCTTGACTTGAATATTTGTTTGAGGAGTCAGTTGTGTTTCTGATGGGCTTTCCTTTATAAGTGACTTGTTTCTTTTCCAAATCAGTTTTTTAATATGCTATTCTTGCATTGAATCTGTGGACCCTTAACTATGACATGCCTCCTTCTAAACGTGTTTTGACCATATCTAGTAGGAGTTCTATATGCCAGACCTAACTGTACGTCGAAGTCTTTTTCCCTGCTAGGGAAGTTTTCTCCCATGATGTGTGTGAACAGGTTTTTAATATCATGTGTGCCATCTTATGCTTTTTCAAGGACTCCAGTCAGTCTAAGTTTTTGTTCTCTGTATCGTCTAACATCTGCTGGATTGATTTCTTATGGTCTCATATTATTTTTAAGAAATCCTTCATTTCATGATTACTAACTACAAGCCTGTCTTGTATATGTGAAATTCAGTCCTCTCATTGGCTTATTCTGCTTTGGGTACTTTCAATTAAATTTTCCATCTTCTGAATATCTGTTTGAATATGTCTTATGGGTTGCATTTCTTTAGTATGTTGAGCATTCATGACTTCCCTCATTTTCTTAAGCTCTGTTTTTTTTAAAATCTCTGTCTGCTCTAGAGTCAGTAAGCATTGTTTTCATCAGGCACATCATCTTGGTAGTTATCTGAGGAATTATTTCTGATTTGATCTTTTTTCTGTAGCCTCGTTCAATTGCTTTGTTGTTACCACTTAAGAGAAGCCAGGTTGGTGGCCTTCAGATTGTCCCACCTCATGGCCTCCTACTTTTGCCTCAATGAACTGAATGTATGAATTTGTATTTTGTTTAATTTTCTTCTCATTAAATTTCTCACTTCAATTCCTTGGTTGATGCTTGCAAATTGCCTGTGGTGAGTTGCTTGATTGCTAGTATTTAGAACCCTTAGGAAATGACAACTTCTCTGAGATGTCTTCTAGGTGTGGCTGGTTTGGGGTGTTGAGTCTATTGCAGGATCCTACCTCTTAAATGTATTAGAGAGTAGAATTTGCTACCTGATTTTCCCCAACTCCTGCTTTTTGGCAGTGTTGCACATTATTTTCTGTGACCTTTATTCAATCTAAATATTGGTATACCAGGAAGAACAGCTACTTAGAACAATTATGTCATTTTTGGCTAAAGTGCTACTGTCATCAATAACAATAGCATCAAATACAGACTAGAAAATGACAAACTGAAGTAACCATTAATTTGCCACCTTCATTCATATGATCTACTTTTGTGGTTCTTTAACAAAATGTAAAACAAACAAGATTATTATATGCAGTATACAATTCCATCATATGTCAATTTTACCCTCAGGCATTAGGCTTTACCATGGACTGGGGCAAAAATAGAGAAGTAGAAGAAGAAGAAGTGATTAGAAGTAAGGCCAGAGGACATTGGTGGATCTCACCAACTTTGGGGACTGGTTCAGAAAACTGGAAGGGAACAGATAAGGAACGCATAAAAGGAGGAACAGAACAACAATGACAAGATGATTAGAACCCATGTGCACAATCATAGAAAAACAAGATCAAACAGTAAAGTAAACAACATCAACGAAAAGAAAGAAGTGGGAGAAAAAAATAAAGAGAAAGAAAATTAGAGAAAAAAAGTGCACTTCCCGGTTTGTCCCTCCTGTCACTGGTAGTTTGTGGTGACACTTCTGTGTTGATTTATCCCAGCAAGCCAGCAGGTGCTTTATGGTGGAATAGTGAATAATCTCAGTGAGCCTGCACCTTTATCCCCCCTGGGTTTCAGAGTGTAGTTTGGCCATGGGGTTTGAGACCAGATCCATTTAGCATGCAGCAGTCAGCACTCCTTCCTTCTGACGGCCTGACCCAAGCTGGGAGCCACTAGATGGAACCAGCAGCCTCTTGAGTTCTGAGCTCAGCTGGCCCCTCCTTTAGATGCTCCTGGCCAGTCACTCTCTCCTGTGGGATGACAGAACCCTCAGTACTCACCCCAGGCTAATGCAGTCCTCTAAATCCAGTGCTCCCTGCATCGCTGTGTCTCTGCACGGAGAACTCTGTTGCCTCTAGCAGTCACCCATGTGTCTGCAGGTTTGAAATCCTCCTCCCACACGGTGAGTTCCAACTCAGGAGAAATACCACTTCATTGAAATTTCTTTCTTCACTGCGTGAGCTTCAGTTCTCCCTTTAGATCCTTCCTGAGGTAAGGCATCCACTTCTCTTTTTCTTGTTTTCCTCACATTGCTGTATTCTACTGTCTGGATGGCAACTCTCAGAGAAGCTCTTTCTCTGCTGCTTACTACTGCTCATCTTAGCGTTTCCTGTTCTATTTCTACTACTGTGTAATCTTCCTGTGGTTTTCTACGGCTTTGTTTCACTGTCATCTTATATGATTGTATTATCTGTTGTCTCTTAAGAAGTTCAGTGGGACTGTGTCCCAATATTTTCTAATTTTCCAATGTTAGCTACTTCTATTTGCAACTAATCTAAACCCACTTAAAGAGATGCCATTTTTTCAGCGATAGTCTTCTACCATAGAATATTCACAAGTGCTTTCTATCCTAATTTTATATCTTGTGAGAGTAAATTATGTTACTCTAGGATTTGTAATCTTACCCGAAGAACTAATAACCTTAAGTAAGAAGGGAAAGTAAAATCATTGTAATGGAAAGCAGAGGGCAAGGTGAGGAGATGACAGCTACCTTGTAGGAAGCCTGGGTTGGCGCATGAGGCAGTGCTGGGAATCAGCTGTTTCATATAGAGGTGGTTTGGTGGGTGGTTTTTTGTGAAGATAACTCTGATTGCCATAGGGCTTTTATGGGAAAATGTTTGCTGTTTTATTTGCAAGCATTCCCTAGCTACCAAATAAAATATTTATGTATGAAAAACATTTGTGAAGAGAATATTGGCCCAGGAACATGGCTCAGCAGCCTAAGCGCCTGCCTGAAGGGAATGTTTAGAGAAAGACTCATTTAGGTCTTTGTGATTGTTAATTGTAGTATGTCCCCTTGCTGAGTAGGAAACAGCAGCAAGTTAATAAAGCTTTTGTGTGTGGACTATTGGCTTCTAGGGTCACAACCATAGCAGGGAAATACCGCCCTGCGTGGGTTGGCACCTGAGATGGAATAAAAGGGAACAAAGGAAGACTACATATTTCTGTGGAGGAGCTCTGCTCTCTGGCATTGCTTTCGATGTTGACCTCCAGGTCCTTAAATCTTTCATCACCAACTCTTCAAACTTCCAGCAGAAATTCTTGACTAGGGAAAAAGCCTGAGTTGAAGGGACCAGGGATCAGAGACAATTACTAAAGTCCAACCCCCTTCCCTTACTCAGACACTCCCAGACATGTGCTTTACTAATGTCCTAGGCATCTCTCCAGCCAGTACATTTGACAATAAGTCTACCCATCACATGAATCCAGAAAGAAAGGTTTCAATCTTTGTGAAGGGAACAGCACATTATAAAGAATTTACTGTACTAAGGTCTTAGTTGTTCCTGCCTCATCACAGAGAAATGATTCGGAGATGGGGCTATATTGAAAGTATTATTCTCACCCACATGCTAAGATTATCAGGATTTCTTTGTGAATTTGGAATAGCTAAGTTTCCTGTCTGAGGCATTTTCAATATTTTCTTTCACCTTGATTCCTTTACTTAATACGATCATCACATTATACCAGCTTCTTAACTATTAAATATATTTCCTTTTTCGCATGGTGTTATTTTTCTTACTGAAAATGTGTAGATAAGGTTCAAGAAAGTCTGTTCCATGAAGCTAAATGGCATTTGCTGCTCCGCTGACAACCTTAAGCTTTTCCTTCTATTATACTGTGTTCTGCCCTCGCCTGGACCCAGATTCTTCTTTAGGTTTAATGGTTTTCTCCATTGACTCTGACACTGACTCCGGAACTTCTGTGGCAGTTGTGAGCCCACAGTTAGTGACAACTAGAAAGAAAACCTGTGACTATAGTAAGGAGACACAAGTAGGTCTGCAAAGCTAGGAACAAGTTCTGCATCAATGCAGTGGTCCAACAGGATGCCTGATCAATGCCCAGTGTGGTGGCCTGGTGTTATGGCAAAAATTGCACTGAATTTCTCCATAGATCAAAGAAGTCACTGAGAACAAATGGAGTTTTAATTAACTTTAATTAAAGTAATTGGACCAGTTGCCCCTCATTCCCAATTTGCCGATCAGGAATGTGGCACGTAACTGCCTTTGTTCCCACCTTATATCCATTTTTCGTTTCTATGGTAATAGATTGGAATGTTTTAGTCCTGGCCACAGTAGTTTTCTTTGTGCCACATGACTGGATCAGGGTCTAGCCACAATGACATATACTTTCTGTACTCTGTTCTATATGTCTTCTTTTAGATACAATGTTTGTATAGGGTCAGCGGAGGGGTGAAACATCTCAGGCAATATTTGTCTTTGCAGAAGTATTCCAGTGCAAAGTCAGGACTGCAATTGTAACTCTTTACAACCTCTCAGGGATGTTTCTCAAGACACATTTTGAGGCTTGCACTAAGACTACAATTATTCTATCTTACAATGATATGTAAAAGTTGCCATCCCTCACAGTGAGCTGGTAAGGGTTATGTCTAGAGTCTGTCATATGGACTCTTAATCAAGCAGCTATGGTATTGTTTTTTTTTTCTCCCTTTTGGCTCATTGGGCAAAATGTGGAGCATCCTTGATGATGAGACGAGTTTCTGTTGTATGCACTATCCAGTCAGGAACAATCCTGTGTCAAACATTCAAGCCAGAAACTCACAGTGTTTTGCTGAGAGGCTCCCATCCTGGGTAAATACGGCTTGGTTTATGAATTCTACTGGCATGAAAAGGTGCTGGGATAGCCCTCAAAAGACAATGAAGCAAGGCCAAATGGCCCAACATAGGAGTGGGACTTGTGGAAGCCTAACTTGCGGTTGGAAGTGGGCAGAATGAGCTTTGGCAGGATCTCGGCCTTCCTGGATGAGGTGATTAATCACTGTTCCTGTCAGCTGTCACTGGTGCACATTTTTGATCCTTTCTAACCCTCTGGGTGGGGCCAAGACATCTGCCAGAACCCAGCATCCTGTCCCAGTGAGGTGACT